>MNPL01002576.1:0-10460 GCA_002081605.1 Tropilaelaps mercedesae
CCTAAATTCGACTCCCTAAATTCGACTCCCTAAATTCGACTCCCTAAATTCGACCCCCTAAATTCGGCTCCCTAAATTCGACTCCCTAAATTCGACTCCCTGGTTCGCGCGTGTGTTTACCTCAAACGTGTTAACTATTCTCACATAGACACGCACAATTTTTTTGATTAATTTTTTTATTGTATTTTACTCTTTTAGAATTCTTTTTTGAACAACACGATTGTGGCTGGCGCTAATAAACAGGGGAGCGATGACGCTCCCCATTCGGGGTTCCAACCCCATAGACTTCACGAGGGCGTGACACATGCACAAAATAGTGCTCAGTCTGTGCTGAGCTCGGGTTTTCTCCGTTTATTTTTTGGCTGTGTCTCGCCTTCGACCCGATCAGTCAGCGACATCATCTTCAAGATGGACGGTGGACGCTGAGTTCGCCGCATGTAGATGTCTACTCAGGCGATGAGTAGACGACACTGGGACAATTGTGCTGGTATGAAAATTGCCAACTTCGAACAAACAAAGACCTGGGAGGGTGGGGGCAAACATACAACCTGCGATGTCTGGAAGAAACCGGCGACATCTGCATACGATATCACAAAAACCTTCAATCCAGGTTCCAGACCTGCGTGAGAACCCAAATTACTTCTCAGGTGCCTGACCGCTAGGTGTGAACCTATTTTGAGGAACACTGGCCAAGTTGGTCGGTAATAAATATTAACCCGCGCAGATCCGCGCGTTCTGAAGACTATCGGTAGCCAGTGATTGAGCGTTTTCTTCACATGACCGCCTTCAACGGCGAGCCCTGCGCTGAGACAATGCCGGCTCCGTTGTTTCGATGGTGTATTTTGTTGCGCCTGTTTATTTGTTCTTATCGCTCACAATTTATTCGTCCAAATGAAAAGCCACCGTCGACATTCGCTAAATTGCCCCTTTTCAGAATGACGCTGAGCGACGGCGTCAGATGCGGCCGTCACTGACGTTCAACAGAGACAACAGTTTTCAGTGACGCCACTTATTTGCCATCGGCCGTACTTGGTCGGAGGCTGAAGGCGGTTTCTGGAAATTGTTACTGCGCAGCCACTGGAAAATTGACGGCCTTCCTGTGGCTAAACGTAACTACCGACGGAAGCGTCTGGACCGAGCAGTGGCTGTAGCGGAAAAAATCGAAAACTTACCGAGCTTCTACCAAGGCTACCGCAGGTTTTGAATGCATTTTTCGAGCTTGATACCCAATCGAACCGACCTGTTACAGGTGGAGATTGGCGTGTCGAGACCCCCGAAGATGCTATGGCCGGTTGTTTGCCCCATATGGGCGGGCTTACACACGGGACCGACCCCTGGGGTCGTGTTGGGGACGAACAAGTTTCTCTGTCAAGGTTCGCGTCGCGCGTGCGGTCGACGCGTGGCCCCAAACGTTACGGGCGGGACTTCGTTATTTTCGCAATCGCAGAACTCAATTAAGATGGAAAGGTCAGCCTCACTGGGGCATTGCATAAGGCGAGGGGCAATTACTGCTAACAAGACGCTGCTGGGTTGGCTATGTGACGCTGTCCCTTGACGTGCGTGTCGCCGATCTTAGCGTGAAGGAAGTTGCTGTTGAACAGGAAACGCCATACAAACGACAGACGACCGCTAGACCTTAGCGAACGCTCCGTAGGTCGCCGTAGGTACAGAAGCCTATCCACTCATGAGGATCTTTTCCAGGATCAGCCATCCACTCCGCGTACTCCTGAGAAGCGGCATGGTTGACTAATAAATTTATGCTGCGTTACAGGCGCGCCGGCCGCGGCCCCCGGGGAAGACGCCATCATCCTGGCGCCTCCGACGTCGCCGTTGGACGAGGGCCGAATCGAACAGGCGTTAAATAAACTTAAGGAGCAGCTCGGCAAGCCCGAGACGTCCGGCGAGGACGCCGCATTCGATGGCGAAGAGTTCACCGAACAGCAAATCAAGAATTTCATAACGGCCAAAGGTGAGTTTCACCGGGGCAATCATCGCGTAGAACGCTCCTGAACGCGCAGGTCGTTGAGCGTTCGAGTTTGTTGCTGTTGTTGTAGGGAAATCTGTTTATTGTAGGAGTCTGCCATACCTCCAGATATTGTCTTGACCTCACCAACTTCACCATACACGAACCTACCTGAAACAGGGGCAAATTATGAGGTGACACTAGACGATACGTTGAGCGGGCATTCACCTTTTACAGGGTGTTTCGAAATGTGTTTATGAACCCCCGCCATACCCTTCTAGATCGTCGGAAGGGCGGACATATGAGTCGTCGAACAAAATTGCATTGAGTATAACTTGAGTATAACTTTCGATTTAGTTATCTACCAGTCCCGAAGTTGGTCTTCATCACAGCCAATGTCGCGAGATAAGTTCTTAGTACGGTTTGCATTCAGTGTGAAGAAATTTTCTGCCGCGTCGTCAGCCGAGTCTCTCACACGCACGCACACGTTGAACGACACGCTTCGTTCAAAATTTCCGAAGAGGGGCAAAAATTCACAGGTCCATTGAAAACAGGGTGGGAACGCTGCCAAACCTCCAACTCGTTTCCTCATCCGGCGGGAGGGATGCCCCTTCCATGGCGACCGAAACGACCTTACATGAAGACATTGAATTCTGCCCCCTCACACCAATTTACTCGCGCTGGCTGTCTTTACTGGGGCATTAACACGGCGCGATATCTACGTCTCGAAATTGCCCCAGCAACCGCCTATATCAGATTCATATTTAAATAAACAGACCATGGCGAGTTTCGCGGTCAAGGCCGCGTGTACAGTCGCTCATTTCCGATTTTACTACGCGAAGATTAAAGCGGCTCGTTCGTAGGGGCCGAATTGCAAAGCCCCGCCCGCCCTTTAGCCGAACAACTTCGCCGCAAAATTTCCGAAGGGCAGCTCCGGGGAAGATGTCGCTTTGGGTTCGTGTGAATGCGGCCATAGAAGTAGAGCGAAATTGGCCGATGTGTAGGAGAACGACGCTTTGTTAGTTCGTGTCGGTCGTTATTATCCGTCCAGTCCGGTTCTGTCGATGGTTCGCTTGAAAGGTATTGCGAGCGCGCGCGAGTATTTGGTACCACGGAAACGGCATCTAATAACGGGTGACGCTGTTGGGGATGAGCTTTTCCAGAGGGACCAACGGTGGCATATTTGCCCGGTTTGTGACTCATTTTCGAACGTGTACGCCGTGTCGAAAAGGGCAAACCGCTGCCAGGAAACTACTCCCAGTTAGATCATCGACCTACGGCGTATCGCTGTGTCGTATGTGTTTGTATTTAGAACAAAAAAAAAAAAACATAAATAAACAGCAGAGTGAGTACTGAGTATCCAGGTAGCTGGGATGATATATTAACTTCATAGTAATGTGCACACAATTTTCTAATCGTCTTCATATATATATATATATATATATATGAATGTGATGTAAAAACTTGCGCACAGCGCACAAACTGGAGTCTTTCAAAAAGAAATATTCTAGACGGATACGCTCACTTATCCGGGCGTAAACACTCGACAACCTGACAACGTCCGACCACGAAATGCGAACCGCTTTTCCCCCCTTTCTCCCCGTAGCGGCTCCTGCAGAGCTAATCTACTTCCCCGCGATGCCGAAGAAGCACACACGCCGTAGCATGCATTCGTCCGCTTGAAATGTCGACCCCCAGAAGAATGGGAATGGGTTCACCGCGGGCTGATTTGAGGGTCGCCTTTACCGCGAGGGGCTGCCGTTGCAGACGCCGTGAAGCGGCCGGGCACGCTCTCGCGAGCTTCAACATTGTCGGCTGTTGCGTCGTTGTGGTTCGTTGCGAGCGCGACGAGCCGAAAGGGAGTGCAAACCGCGGAGCTGGTCCGTCCAAAAGGTGGAGGAGGGCAAATAGCTTCGTCGGATCCGATTTGTCTACCAGGCGAACGAATGCTACCTCTCAGACGGCTTCTGGGCGGACAACCAAATGGGGGACTGCTCGTCGCGAAGTGTGTCGACAACGCAGAAAATAACGCAGAAAAGAGTCACGAAGCTCCGGGGGGCATATCGCCACGTCGTCATCGGTTGTTATGTAAAGCGTCCGCCTCGCACGGGCGTCTTGTGCAGCGGAGATGTTTTTTTGTGTCGTTTGGAAGCTAAACCCCACTTCATTAATGTTATGACCCGATCTTCTCGTATGAAGAACCGCATCGATTCGCCATGAGATGATTCTGATGTGTTTTCACAAAACAAAAAAAAAAACACAACCAGATCTTTCACGTTTATCCCGACCAGTTGATAAATAGTCTGTGTTGACATTTACGTCTGTCGCGTGCGTTAGATACACTCAGCTAAGTTACTAAGAAATAATCTTTTCGATTTTTCCTCTAATACCAGCGCGGATAACGACGTCAGTCTTACACACGAAACGAACGCTTCTCAGACCCAGACCCACTGGTCCAGCCGGTTTGGCTATCACAGCCAGAATGCCATGCATGCGGCGGTTTGAAAGTTTTTTTTAGGTAAAACCCAACATCATGGACAAGCCCCCCGGTTCGCCGAGCCCCCACAAACAGCGTCAATGCGAAGAATGTACTAAACGTGTGACCACAGGAATGAAATTCAAGCCAAACGCTTTTCCTGTGAAAGCTGCACAGCCGAATTCGAACCGGCACGGATCGACGTTCGTCGTTTTCTCGTCGTGAGTCACGCCAAAAACCCCCATGGCCTCTCCATCACCTCCATCTACTAGAATTCCAGTCGTCGTTTGGGGAGGCGACGTATTCACCCATCAACGTCAAATCCACGGATCTTTTCCAACGCTGACCCTGTCTCGAAGCCGAGGATGGAAAAGGGGCAGGGAAAGACCGGCAGAAAGACGCGACTGCACTCAGTGCCTACGCCAGCCAAACGAGTAGTTCACCTGATTCGCCACAGCGACCGATCGGTATCGATGGATGTGCGTGAAGTACATGAAGACCTCATGATGCGATTACAGAGATATGAGAAGTCGAATCGGCCATGATTCCCTATAACAGCGTCGTGTAACGCTGGGGTGGGTAGGTTACGTTTGCTGGACGCGCATTTGCGAGTGAGTTCGCGCAATCGTGGTCAACTGAATTCTATTTTTGTTTAATTGTATTTATTTATATTTTTTTTACCCTATGATGGACCCAAGGTTAAGGCCAGCTTTACGCAATTCAGGAAAAAATCGAAGAAAATAAATACACATAAAGTAGAAATAAAGCAAATTCAAATATTTGTTCACGATTCCTGGACCGCGTCGTTACTGCGGTGTGTTCTCGTACTTCGGCTTGAAGCACAGCGTCACGATGACGTACGTGGTGGGTAACTACATACCTCTCTATCATTATACACATACGTGTAAGATCAGTGTAATTTTTCCGTTTTCTATGTTTTAGACATTTTCTGTCTCTCACCTCATTAACTGTTGTTGGACATTTCTACACTAAGGTTGTCTTCTGTCTGGCTCCGGCTGCATCGACCGGCTTGTACCCGTACCCTGCATGCATCTACGTGGACAGCCGAAAACAGCATAAAAGCTTTATGGCTCTTGTTCTGCTCATTCACTGAAGTTCGCCATTCTTTGATGGGTGTTCGCGCTAATGCTAACGCAGACACTCTGGCGTGCATCTGTCGAGGCTTCCAGCCGATTCGTGTACAAGACGCGGCCCGTTCCCGCCCAATAAAAGCTCGCCTTGGTCCCTTAGACACCCCAGTATCGCGGTTTAGCAACATGGTAATGGCTCGCCTTCACAGCCCCCACGCAATGCCACCAGTGCGCTTCGGCCATTAGCACGGACCGGCCCCTGTAGCTTCTGCAGTAACCGCCTCTGCTGTTACGCTGGAAGCAGCACTTCTAGCGCTGGCCACCGGCGAAGCGCCATTATCCACGGCCGCCACGAGCCTCTGGACGTCGATTCGTCAAAAGACACCCGTGCGCGCCGGTCGGTTCCCACGGCGGGGGTCACAGGCCGTGTGTTGGTACCGAACCGGGTGGAGAAGGGTGGCCGGATGATCCCGTATGATCTTCATCGCCTCTTGTCAGCTGGGTGTCACCTTCATTATTAGCGTAGCAGCGGTAGTTTGCTGCGACATGAGCGATTATAGATATAATCGCATTGCGACCATATTAACAAAAAATATAGCCGCTGGCGATGGGCGGCCGCGGAACGGCGCCGGGTGCAAGGGCCAGCTGGTAATAAAAACGTGATCCGCCGAGCTGGCACGACGCTTGCGTCGGTCATAGAGTTCTGTTAATATCCGTTGGGACACGCTCGTTTCGTGGGGGAACAACTACGGGTGACTTTTCTATGCGTGAATGTCGTACATAATCTGCCGGTGTGTGTGTGTGTGTTCTCACTGGCGTTGTAGTAAAATTAACGCGAAGCAGATACGCTCCCATGGTCGGCGTTAAACAGCGGCGGCGGCCGCTGAGGTGCAGGGTTTTCTTTTCCTTTGCGACGCCCGCCATGTCACGGTCATGTTTATGGCTGTTTGCGTGATGGAGTATTCGCTGCGCCTAATGAGTGATTAGATTTGGTACCGTGCATTCAACACCACGTTTCACTCGCGGGAAAATGCAGCCGCCTTGAATTATTTGCTTATCTCGTGGATCTCGTTTACTTAATTATTCACTTATATCTACCCGTTTATTATTATTATTATCATTATTATTATTATCATTATTATTATTATTATTATTATTATTATTATTATTATTATTATTATTATTATTATTGAGTAGTTCACCGTTTTATAACACGTACTTCACATTGTGCGCCCTGTTACTTATTTCGAGCGGGTAATGGATGTTTTCAATCCTCTCCTTGCGTTCGTTTCGGGAATACCAAACATCAAATCGATGGTTTGTCGGTTTGTGGTTTGTCGTTATTTGATCACATTGCTCTCTATAATTATATTCTCTATAATTATATGATATTCTCTATAATTAGCCGATGGTTCAAAGTGTAATTCCCTACCGAAAAGCTGGCCGGCACCGGAAAAATCCTAGAAGCTCCGACCTTCGGTTGCTACAAATCTCAACGATAAAAACGAGCGCCCAAGTGAGTTCGCAGAACTATAATCTGAGATTCGTTGTTAGTCAACAACGGTCGGAGGGCAAATCTATCCGCGTCAGTCAGCGCTAAACATGGTTGCGGCGATTCAACCCAGAACAAATCAAGAAGTCCTGTTCATTTCGTCACGTTTTCCCGGCAGGTGGTGAAGCCAGACAGTCCATGGAGGAGGATGATACGAAGGATGTCTCTACGGGTGATCCACTCCTGGCAGAGGAGCCGACCAACACCGACCGAAAGACGGACGCCTCTGAGTCTCGGGACGAATATTCGGACCATAAAGAGGTAACATTGAGCACGGCATTAATAAATAGCATTACATACTATAAAATACATAGTATAACGACACGGTAACGTTGTGCTTAAATCTAAGTATGTAGTTTTATCGCTACTTAAAAACCATGGTTCTTATTTTGTGTGTGTGTGTGTGTGTGTGTGTGTGTGTGTGTGTGTGTGTGTGTATGTACACATTGTATGATTCTGCATAAGAAGAACAATCATTTTCCCTGAGGTGTTGCCACAAAGCAAACCTCGCTAAACCCCTAAAAGGCTCAGCACCTCACACGCCAGTGACACATCGCATTTCTGAACGGAAACCTCATACAGTCAATCCTCGATCATCTGATCGTTTAGAAATATCTTTTCCCTCCAGTTTGGAACGCTTCCACGTCATTGCCTTTGTCACGTGCTCACTACCCGTGGGACGGTTCGTTCGGTTGTACATCGCCGGCGTATACGCAACCTATTACATATTTCTAAGCAAGTTTATTTTTTCCGGCCACGCCTCATCCGGAACGCCACACGGACCCGCGTACGCGACGAAGCTGACCTGCTCGGCATGTCCTGGTTGTCACCGTGAAAATATTTTCCCCTAGCCACGTCTAACGCTGACTCCGACCGAACAAGCCGTTGTCTTCTCGTTGTGCATAGATGTGCCCGGGTGTTCGTTGCTGCTCTTCTGCAAAACGGACGAGATCTTCCCCTGCGGCTGCATTTGTGCTCGTGTTTGAGCTTCTGTGAGCGCCCGCTGGGCAGGACTCCGCCGAAGGGCGCTATCATGCACCAGTTTATTGGCAGTTTTTATTGGCTTCGTCTTCCTCCTTAGCTTTTTGTAAAGGCCGAACATTTTCCGTTTCTTCACATCTCTGATCGACGTCAAATTGGTTATCTCCGTCGAGGCGATGGCGTCGGCGGCGGCGTGGTCGGTCATCAGGTAGCTGCTGGCATTTACGGCTTTCTACGCCGGCCGGGTACTGCTATGGCCGTCAAGGGCCATTCAGTCCAATGACATGGCAATCACTGACTTTCAACGGCGTTTGCGGACTCCGTCTCATCACGGCGATCGACCGCAATGTCTGACTCATCACTCTTGATTGACAATCATCGACGGTCGTTTTGGTGGGTCGAAGGAACGCCAATATAGAGAGAGAGTAGTACCTTAGCCGGTTGGTCAACGGAGGAAGCGAACATACGAAATTTATCAACGGGGTCCTGTGCGCGTTTGGCCGCGTTGGGCTCTGTCCAAACCGAGATTCGGCCCGAGGGGATTTTCTATCGGCACTTTTGCACGGAGCTGAGCGGCCAGAAATCCGGGATAGATCTAAAGGGTCATTCGACCGGAGGGGGAAAATGCCGGTTAAGAGAACATGGAGGCCTTGCCATCGACACTTCCATTGTGGCTGCCATAATACCGTCTGGAAGGCGCAACTTACATAGTTTGCCAAACTTCGAGATGGCTCTGGAGCGTAGCGGAGTACGAGGGGCCCTGAAACTGCGGCGTGAGGAGGAGTACGTGCTTTTGGCAGCGGCATACTTCACGCCCGGCCCCATGTTCTGAGTCACGGCGCAGGGACATCCGTAAGACGTAACTAATTTTTTAAGGCTGACCATCAGCCAACATTTAACGTCCACGGTAGCAGTTTTTGCGCTACTTCGTAAGACGGACCCCGTATAAATGTAAATGTGCACCGGTGGGGATCGAACCCGTGCACCTACGTGTCTTCTCCAGTCGCAAGGCGCATACGAATGCACCAAGCCAGCGAGCTCGACTCGTAAGACGCAGCATCTTAGAATTTTTATGCTCTTGCTACACAGCAGAAGTCTCCTATGAATACTTCGTGAGGTGTTAATGAACAAGTGGGGTACAGGACTCTACTGTTTCGCTGTGGAGTTCACCTTGGGCCTGGCTTAACCCCATAACGCCTTACAGCTGAGCTGCGAAAAGTTGATATTGTCAAGTCAAAAAATGGCTGCAGACGCTTGATTGCCGCTTTGATATTTCGGACAACGAATTTTGACCACACCAGTTGACCTACCGCTGCGTAAATTTAAGGCTTTTATTCGAAGATTTATTCTTCGTGCACGCTGCCATCTACGTCGAAGTTATTGCGCGTACATAAAGCTAGGTTTAACCTTTTTACTTGCTAGAAATGACCCTGTCGAGGCGATACACTTCTAAAACCTCGAAGGCGATCTGCGAAATCTAGGGACCTTTTGATGAGTCGGACTGAGGCTATCGGCTAAAGAAAATGATCCCTGCGTTTTTGTTGCTTTTCCTACAACGAAAGAACGCAGACGTGCGCTTTGTCTTCGCACCAACGTATTTACCCCGACAGTTTGGAGTTTACATCAGCGTGGCCAAACCATTAAAGCATGCGGCGAACTTAACCTCGTGCTTTCAGCCCAGGTCCGCATTTAGTAGTAGCTCACGTAATTCTAGAACGGCCAGGCGGTCTTAAAAGACGGGATTTCAGCGTTAACGAATAGAAGCCACGCTAACGAAGTTAGTCCAGACATTGATTCAACGGTTGGACGCTTCGGTATTGAGGTGTTTACGTTCGAGTTGACTACCAGCCAACTAAGGAAGTGCGGATCTTCTATCTGTCGGCGTTGCAGTTTCAGCCGTTTCAGAGTCTGCCAATCTCGTACCTGAAGGAGAGCGTCGGCGACGAGGACCACGAGTTCTTCATTGAAGACCCTCATCGGCCGAACAGCTTCGCAGAGCCGGCATTCCGCGATGTGTTCGATGACGCTGACGGAGACGACCAGTTCAGTCCGAACGATGATCTTATCTTCAGGTGAGTTCGCCAATGTGGAAGATCAGTCGTTCCTCCTTCAAATTGGCCAGCATTTTCGTTATGGTCAACTTGGTCGCAGAAACCTGCCATCTACACGGAAGGCTCTCTAGGCCACAGGAGCTACTCAACCTAGTCGACCACAGTCAGTCATGATTGCAAAAAACAACTCCATTATGGCGCCCAGTGGTCTTTGCGGAAACACGGCACGCGTTTGTCCCGCGTCATATCATGTGCGCGTTACGTAAATGACAATATGTCGTACCACTCTCTCTGAAATAGATAATTAAAGCGATTATATATATATATATATATATATATATATATA
>MNPL01002577.1:0-10930 GCA_002081605.1 Tropilaelaps mercedesae
ATATATATATATATATATATATATATATATATATACGGTGTACCTCTAGAGCTAAAAATTTAGCCATATAAAAGCGGTTCAACGGTTAACAACGACCCAATATTTTAAATGCAATGATGCTATGATTATAATTACTAATCAGTTGTGTTTCACATTTACAATTTGTCATCGGACATAAGACTACATTCAGATTCGGTTGAATTCGAGCATTTTGAGTTAGAATTATATATGACAACATGCTCCTATTTATGCGGAAGATGTAGCTACTTTATTTCGGAATAACCTGGTACAGCCAGCTTGTTTCTCTTTCAAAGTAGCGCACAAAGGAACGCGTGTGGAAGTACCGGCGCGGTTCAAGCCTAAACCTCCAGCTTGCTTTGTCGCTCGTTCTTTTCTCTCTATATTTGACAATAAAAGCGTGTCGATATAAGTTTTTTTCTCCTACCCGCATGCATATGCGCATGTGTCTCTGTACAGGTATGCACCACCTATCTCTTCAAGTAATGTAAGACAAACAGCGTTTCGTTTTAGAATCCAATTAATTTATGAAATCTATTTGCCAACCTGGGTCGGTTTGGACGGCGTCAACACCCGTGTGTGGTCGGTAAGAGGACTTACTTGTTCGGGAACGACCGAGCAACAACAGCGATATCATCACGATGCCTAGCACGGGAGGATTCTTATGAGGTGTTTGCTCGAGACTCAAAGACGACGATGGAAAGAGTGGGGGAGTTCAAGGGGTTGGGACGCAGTGAAGAGACACGGTATTATAACAAACTATCGAGACGAGAAAATGGAAGGTGGAACAGGAAAGCACAGTACCAATCATCGTGTAGATCGACGAAGACGACGCCGTTGTTGTTGTGTACACAACATGAGGAACCATCGCATGCGCTTTACCGTCTGCCACAGTGTACTAACAGACTGCTGCAGACGGGGAGCCGATCCTGCGGTAGTGCATGGCGGGGTTAAAGGCTAACGGGGAAGAGAGCGACCGACGAAGAGCGAGAACCGGAAATACAATATCTGATGGATCCAGACGGTGGCAACTATTTGTTTGGCAAGCCGCCTCGCAGCTGTTTCCATTGCTGACGGTAGCGGTGGCATTGGTAAGCCCTTTGAATTGGTGAAGAAGCTATCGAAATGACGACGCAGGACAGTGGAGAGAAGAAAGGATGGTGCGCGTGGCAAATGGCACATTTGAGAAAACGACGGCGACCAGCATAGGCAGAAAACGGTAAAGACACAAACAAGCATCCACTGTTATCGAGAGAACGAGAGAGATATTGAAGCGGAGAGCCAACGAGGAAACGAAGATTTGAATGATTTTCTCATTCCCCTCTGCGACTGTGATGATAATGGTGATGGCGGGGCGTGTTTCGTATCGAAATTAGGAAAAAACGCGGTAAAAATAGTTCCGTTACTGGCTTGCCTTTTGAGAGGCGGAGAGAAAACAACGATAAAACCATTTTAATCCCACGCGGCTCTCGTGTGCCTATGGCGTATTAGATCAGATGCGGATATGTATATGTTCTGGAGAGAAAGGAGTGCACATCATTGACAGAGCATATTGAGAACACATCAGTAGGGTTCCCACCACTGGCTCATAGACGAAGTAAACGGTATGGCAACCAGGCTAGCGTGGCTTGTTAAATTCTTTGGTGCTCTTCGGTAACGGCCTCGCAATTTCGAATTTTTGGACTAAATTTTTAAGCAAGCTGTTTAACTTAAGTAGATGACGCATACGATTTTACCCATTTGAAGTAATACCTTGTAGAAAACTTTTTTGCCATTCGCTAAACTGGAATATTATATCAAGGCAGCTCTTCTCGACGGAATATTAGCGAATGAGTCTGAAAAATGGAAAAGGGAAACCTAGATAGGCAAAAAATTGCCGAAATTACATTTCGTACAGTTGGGAAATCCGCAGAAATGAGAATTATTTATGCTAGTCAGATAAGTCTGTTCTCATTAGATATACTATTGCACGGCGCACACAACCCAATTAGTGATTATTAGCAAAACTTAAAATTCCATTCGCAAGCATACGGTTGTAAGCCTAAACTTGCCGACGACTAGACAGTCGCCGTAACTAAGCGACCGTAATACGTATTGCAAAAGTCATTAACTACGCATATGCTACGTGTAAATGTACAAAACACGAAATAAACAGTGAAACAGAAAGCTGGAGTGGAACATTGCCAAACCAAATTCGCAATAACCTAAAGCCCGTTAATTGTTTGTCTGTTAATTGTTAATTGCCTTCATGTCAAGTGTATACAATAGCGTACGCCATTTTGGAATTAGGAGAAGGTACAATTAAATGTAAAATTAGCGTGAGCCGAGTGCGGCCCCAGGGCCGTATGTTATGCATTACTGTCTCATTTTAATATTTTTTAATATCATTGTTTTCAATCACTATATATGATAAATATACTATATTACTCAATCGACGTATCTGTTTATACGGGATGGACCCTGGTCCCCTTTATATATCATATAGCGGTTTCCGGGTTATGGCAACAAGTTACCGATGCTTTTTCTTCAAGGTGTTTTATGTAACAATGCACTTGTCCTTCCGCCACTTAAGGAGTATCAGCTTTTTCATTTGACTTTATCTAAAGCTCATATTGCCTTTTCGATTTTACCTAGTCGGCTCTGCAGATCGCGTCCTTACCTTCACAAAGTAATCAACGGTTTTTCATCTTAAATGACTCCATCCGTTCTAGCTGGCCTTAGGTTATCAGAGCAGCAGGCTCGTTTAAACACAACCAAATGTTCTTTCGTTGTATCTTATTTATTATCACCGGAGTATACTTAATCACCAACAGCGATTCATTAGACTAAACACAATGAAGCAAATAGCTTTGCCACTAAATATAAACACAGATATGTACAACAGCAAACTAGATTTGCACCAATTGCACGGGTCGTAGAAGCGACTCGCGGGAATAGACGTGTAACTTTGGCAAAGGTGGCACACGCATATAGTGCTCAACAACCATTTGACTCTTCGAAATTACCCTTGAGTGTTGACTTGAGAAGGATCCGCCTATCCAATGCTGCTGGCTATCCTGTTGAATACAGTACCTCCTTAGTCTGTCAGCTTTCGCCAGGCTTGCGAGATTGCACTTTTGCGCAGCTCGGAGCTGCCTTAGTTGCATCCGTAGATTGCGTGCATCTGCCGCGCAGAATGACACGCCGTAGAAGCGCTTCCTCAGGAAGTTCTTTGTACCTCGGCTGCCAACGCTGCAGTGTGTCCCATCGTGCCGACACCGGTCGCAAGCCGTAGACCAGCGTGTAGCACTTGACGGGTATGCTTGCAGCAACAGGAACCGCAGCAGCCTAAATGATATACAGGTGTTGGTACGCTCGGGCGTCCTTGTAGCGACAGACGAAAGTGAGGAATGTCCACTCCTCGCGTTTAGATGGAAACGACGTACAGCAACAGCAAAGCCGAGAACGAGAGAAAGATCGGCTGCGGCGCTAGTCGATCTTGAGTCGGCGAGCTCAGATCAGCCGAGCTTTCCTTTACTGTGGCTGCAGGCATCGCACTCAGAGGTTGTTCACGTTTCCGTCAGCTTCCGGTGTTGTCCTCAGTTCTCTTTCCTGCCTTCCGTCGTCAGCTTAGTCATCTTTTGAGCCAATGTAGATAGAATAACGATGATATGCATTGATGTTGAGGCCAATGATGACACTTGACAGGCATACGGGCATTCAGGCAGTCGGGAGCGCTATCCCTTTCATCGAAGTTTGCTCGAAAGGTAAATATGTGCACCCAGATACCAAACTGTGGCATAAACGCGGAATTTACCGAGGTTTTGAAGACGAAATTGTTTATAACATATTTAGCTCACTAGAGTACACTCGTGAGTTACTTATGTTGCAGATCTCATATTACAGGTATTGTCTAAATCTCTACTCGTTCTAAAAAAGAAGTTTGAAGACGGTTAGGAGGGTACAAAACAGACGATTCCTAGAAACCCATTAGGTGGGTGCACAGAAAATAAATTCCACCATTGCGGAGACTTGGGGAAGTCGGTGAGTCTACTATGCTGCAATATTTGGTACTCACAGCAAAATGTTTCATATAAATGTGCCATAATAGTTTTGTAACGCTACTAAACAGGCGCAGCAAACCTGTGTGGGTCATACTACCAGTAGCTCAATCAAATAGTTGTTCGGCCAGTTAATTTTTACGTCCTGCGTAGAATCCTATAGCCATTGACTATAACACTCCTTAGTGTTGGCTGATGATCAACTCTTAAAAATGCTAGTTTTCAACTATTTTTGTAAGGTATTTTCATAACCTAATATTATGCGGATCCCGTTATATAACATCACGACAGAACCTACTTTATTAGAACTATTCATTCGCTACAATAATACGGTCTATTGCTTTAAGATAATTTAGCGAACCAGAGTTTCATTGTGTTCTATACAAAATGTTTTTGCCTACACATAAAAAAACCCATCACCTTTTTTAGTTTTAAAACGTAAGTATATGAGACTGGGATTGTGATAACTTAAGCTCTCTGATATATCTAGACAAAGAGATTATTCCACAAATCATCATGGGGTTTTCAAAGTCTTTAAAACATAAGCATTCCAGCGCAGAGATAGCGCTCTCAGTACTTCACGCGCGTAGGACCGATTGCCATTGGGCATGATATTTTTAAGAATCGAGAATCGTCATATGAACTTAACAATTTTCATACCCAAAGAACAATGAGACGATGCCAAGAGAAAACGTGTAAGATTGGAAAGGGCTAAAGAAAAGAGCGTTGACGTTTTTGTTTAGTTGCAAAGTTGAGTCCTTTATTAGAACATTAGTCCCACTAGAATACTTTATAAACAACTTAGTAAGTATAAGCTATTGGAAATTGGTCAGCTAAGGCAAAGCCGGTCGCGACTGACTTTGAACTTTATTTAGGTATATAGGGTTAATAACAAACAAACAAAGGTATTTTGTGGCTGTACATTGTGCAAGTATCTGGCTTCCTTAGTTTTTGGCGCATTATTCCTCCTAACAACTTCAGTCCATGCGGTTTAGAGCTTGCCCGTGCCCGTCGGAGAATATCTTTCAAAATTCCAAAAGTAACAACATTTCCGTCAAGTAGCACGTGGTTCATCTTCGTTTCTCCAATCTTCATGCTTTTATTTTTCAAACAGAAAGTCGATTCGAAAAGTCCTATATGCAAAGAATAGCCTTGAAGGCAATACCATCCGCGAGATCATTTCCAACGGTGTTATTTTATAGTGCCTACCACCTAGTTCGGAAAGTGCCTGTTGGCACTCTACAGACTGCCTGCGTTCTCTCTTTTGGTTCAATACAGTTTCAGTTGTAGAGTGCACACTACAAAGTTACGATCAGTCGAGGGTTCAACTTTCCCTTTCCCGATATATGTGTCCATTATAGTGACTAAAAAGTCTGATAGCGAAATAGAGATCGGTATGATTTTAACGTGCCCTTTTGATGGAAACAGCGTCAATTATAGATAATATGTTGGTATAATAGAAATCTAATCAATTGATGTCTCATTTGTGCAACAACTTTATTTTTCCTGGTAACGCTCTTCCACTCTAGCATCGTTTCCATGTACGCAAAATTCGTAGAAGATTTGGTTCTAGCAATCGCTTCCTAAGACTGAATCCAGATCGTCTAAATAAAATAAATAGTAATTCTTATCGTAAGATGCACCGATTTAAAGCCTGGACCAAATTGAAAATTTTATATTTCAACTCAGGTCTTAAGCAGCATATTTTTCTGCCCAGTAATATTTGTTTTATATCAATTTTTATTTTACACTTCTCAATGTCGGGAAGATTTCACAACTTCCACTCCAGCTTAGCCAGTCATCGCCGGATCTACTCAAGAATCACTGTCAAAGTCTTTTAGCTTCTGCAGCACGTCATTTTGTCAAGAAAATTTCAACTATATCTAGGTGATATATGCAAGCTTTTCGGGCCAACTCCACTTTCTTCCCTATTAAGAATCTGACACTTATAGTTTTCCTGCTAAAAAATCACATAAGCGCCACAAAAACATTGACAAATGTGAGCAAGTTGTAGTCTTGCAAGTCATTTACTTGCTCTAACAGTAAAAGTAAACAGCAACTGCAGATCAAGCAAAATTATTATTGCATATAAATGATGGTAATCTTATTAAGCATACCCAGCCTGGAGCATTACAAATTCTTACACAAAAAATTACCAGCCCATGGCGTTTATGATTTGATGAAAAAGTACTAACGCCGTTTTCCAAGTGAAGGAGGAAATTAGAGTTAACTGGTCGAAATGATATCACGGTCATTTCGATGAATACCTTTCGGTATCGTAGTAGATTCGTTCTTCTCATCCAAATAGTCGGGATGGTATTTAAAAGAGAACTGTCCTACGCGGTTTTAAAAAACTTCAGCAAAAGAGCAAGTAGTAAAACATGTACTTCGGTAGAACTGTTTATTGTCGTATGTTACTCAAAATTTACCAGTAACTCAAGGTAGACTCTTACGCTAACCTAATACAATTCGCCAATTTTTTAATGCTTGAGTCAGTTCAAAGTAAATGAGTGTTGTAATGCGATCCTTTTAAAGCCGATGAGATTTTTCATCAAGTCTCGGCTGTTCACCATCGCATGCTTCCGATTATTATGTTTATGGGTATGGAATATAGGGCCGTAGATTTTGGAGAATTTCCTGGGTGGGATGGGGCCGCAAGTCAGCCACGGGGATTGACGTGAACGGGGTGGAGGGGTCTAAATACACGTAGACTGAAAGATACCAAGGAGACAACCATACGTTGTTGGGCTAAGTGGTTGGCTACGGAACAGCTCACGGGGGTGGGCCAGGAGAAGCGGAAGTAATTGAACGGATCGCTGGTGTCGGCCGTTTGGCCCATGTGATGAGTCGAGGCTGAAAACGGAGTCTTGAAGAACGCTGGAGAGTGTCGAACGAGGAGGAGAGGATTACGAACATGGGTGACAGGCTGTCAGACTGAGACCAGATGGGACCACGTGGCTTCCCTACGGCTCGGATTTTCGACCAGCACTTAGTAGCGCCCGCCAGCGATCTCTTAGCTTCAGATGGATAGCGACATTTTGAGATCAGATGAGTTGTCTTTGCATCAGACGAAATAGAATGGGTTTTATTTAAAAAACATGTATCATACCCAGACGCGTAGACAACATAATTGTGTTATCATTTTTCGGGGCAGGTACTTGCTTTTAGACTTGTTACATACATCAGATTCATAAATAGAACCGCTAAAATCTAGTGGTTATATCTATAACTGTTTAGCTATGCTTCATTGTCTCAATCGTATCTATACAACCAAATAGTATTCCGGCGTATTTTTACTAATTTTGCCCCCAGCCCAGAAAAGCTTCATTTCCTGTGCACCATTTTGTGACGCCAGTTTTCCAATCAGACTTCCTTAGTTGAGCCTTGGGTCTTCATATAGGCGTTCTTCATGTCCGCGTATGGCTCCAGTTATTCAAAGTCCCGAATCTCGAATTTGAGCCTCTTTTAAGACAATAATTACTGATCCTTTTGAGCGATCATTATCAATCCGCAGATATATGGAGATGCCCATAGATTCAAGTATTTCAGTAAATAGATGCAATATGTATGGACGGGTACTTATCTTCACAACAGTACGCCCATAACGGTCGCACTGCTGCCAAACAGCTTTAGCAAGAAAAATATAAGGCACCGTATACTGGAGCCCACAGCCTGATAACATGTATCGACAACTGTAAAAAACTTCTTTGAGAAGAATACTGTCGTAAAATAAAATCATTTATTTTTTGACATATATAACGTGTATAACCAATTGAAACATTAATTCGTGGCCATCCGCTGGCCGCTATAGCATTTCACGTTATTCATTCATTCCGTATATCGGGTCAGCAATTCATTCCAATGTATTTCACCTACTGTGCTGCTCTGTCTTCCTCCGTTTGATTAAAAAAGTATCATAAACATCATTAGTAAAGAACCAAGACACCGGCGAAACCACCATTCAGTGTCACTATCTCATGTACGCGTTGAACTTATATGCTTTTGCTTCGTGAATCGGCGGGTTGACGATGCCGAGCTCCGGCGCTTCCTGTGCATCCTCGTAGCTCAACTGCTCTTCTCGTAGCGCCTTTCTGACCGCAGCTTGAAAGGCTGGAGACACAAACGTATACAACGGGCAGTGTTCCGTACTGTCCTAGAAAGGGATAGAGTGAACACGCGCCAAAAACGAGAGTGTTAGGAGGAACAGAGGCGAAGATTGTTAAATAGAGGCATTGAATTGACAACACGTCCCCTCCGAAAGAACATACCATAAAACAGTCGCGAAATGATATCACAACGTAGACTTGCCATTTTGTGACATCGGTTGTTTTCCAATGGACTTTTAGTCTGACATTTGTTTTCGCCGTTTCGTTCATGGCTTCTAAAGAGAAACTAACATATGACATCTAACATCTAACATATGAAGAGTTCTCGGCGTTTTTATCCAGATGGGATGCATTTAAGTTTGTTTGCTTAATGACTTCATTTAATGAAAATTCTGCGTTTAGCCGATTCACTCAGGGTCACGTTGATTTCACCGATCGAAATGTACCAAGCCACGTATCAACGGTGATTTAAAATATACCACAAATACAGCTGGGTGCCCCTTTGTTTAATTGAGTCAATTAGAAAAAAAAAAATAAAAAAAAATGCTGGGCTTCGTTTGTCAATATATATATATATATGAGCTATACAATCAAAATCCCAACCTTCATCTTTTCTGGTTCGAGGTATTCGCTGCGTGAAGTCTGCAGTTCCTCAGAAATTTTTGGTGAAAATTCATCCGGGTGCTCACCGCTTGGCTGCATCAGGTTTGTAATACCTTCGTAATCGACGAAGTGGGAGCCATCCTCCAATGCCGTAAGATCGAGGCCGTCGAAAAACGGGTGAGCCAAAAAATCGCTGTACCGACGCGAGCACAACCGTTCTGCAATTGTGCATCGTATAATACTATACTCGACTACCTCTGCCAAATAAAAATATTATCTTCACCTATTGAGCCACTACAATCTTATTTGTGAAATGAAGACTAAAAACTGAAGATAATTCGGGTTTTTAGACTTTTGCAAGTCTATCAGTTCACAAGAGTGACGGTGATATCTCAAAAAGACGCAGGCTCCAAATGTTAAACGCCGAAGCGCGCCAAAAACTTAACTTGAAACATTATCGGTAGAATACCACTATTTAAATTTTTCTTAGAACTTCAATTAGCATCGACATTCGGAATGCTAAAATTATATATTTTTCCAAATAAGCTAGGATTTTGTAGACCAAACCTGAAGCACGTTTTTTAATGAGACGCGCCACGAGATCTTTGAACTCAAGGTAGTACTTTCCCCTTGGGCCTTTTACCGGGAACTTGTAGTTAACCGTTTGAATAGCTGTTTCGAGTTCTTCATCGTTCTCCCCTCTAAAAGGTGTTTTTCCGAAGCACATTTCATACGCTGTCACACCGACAGCCCACCTGTAGATTGTTTAAATGGTCACTGAAATCTGAAACCTCATCATCAATAGCCTTATGGAAAACGATTCGTCGTGGAGAGATTAGAATTCATCAGTCGCCTAGCGTCTAAATAGGATATTGTACGAGAAACCATGCGATCGCTTCCTACGAGAGAAACAAACCGAGAAAAGTCTCATTTCCTTATTTGCGCCCTTGTGATAACGGGCACAGCTTACCAATCTACTGCTCTGCCATAGGGAGAACACCTGATGAACTCCGGCGGGAAAAAGTTGGGCGTACCAGCCGTCTCGCGATCGTTGAACTCGGTGTACGTTCTTCGAAAGAAACTTTTTAGTCGCTTTTTCGAGAACATTCCGATACAGATCTTGACGGTGTCAAAGTCGATCATTTTTAGCCTGCAGCCGGGTGTGATTATGAGGTTTGAAGGCTGCCGATAAACAATAGAGTAACGTTAGGTTCAATTTGCATCTTGTGAACCCGTAACCGCAAGCTTTGTATAAACCCACCTTCAGTCGAGCATCCCCAACGTAATCGTGCCTCGTAAATTCGCTCGCGCGGGAAATCACCCACATTGATATCCTACTGTGTTTCTCTTGTTACGTAACACCTTGTTTTAACCAATCATGTTACAAAAACGGTCCATACACCTAGCATACGGCTTGAAAAAGATGAGTGCCTCCTGTCACGCTGCGATGTAACGTCACTATTGTTTCACCACTGTTTTGTACAATAGATGTATTGTATCATTTTCGTTGTCAGGGATCCATAAAATTGCCGTAAAAGACAAGCTTCTATTCATGCAAATTGCAGCAGTAACCATAGTGTTTATCTTGCAAAATATAGACCTCTGCTCAGAACAAGCAAAAGCTAGAGAATAACAACGTATGAACATGGCTAAAAACTGACCAATAATGTGACTTATGCCTCTTCTCGCTAGACCTTGCCAATAACTCAGCCATGAATAATTGCACATTTTCTCAGATTCCGTATTATTATCAGTTCTTACAGTACCTAGGGCTTTTATAATAACTTGCTTTATATATATATATATATATATATATATATCACCTTGATGTCACGATGTATGAAGCCTTTAAAATGAAGATATTGAGTCGCGATGCCAAGCTGTGCCATTACAGGCCGTAGAACTCGCATCGGCAAGCCTTTTGCCGCGTGTACCACCCGGTCAAGATCAACGCCTCGGATGTACTCCATAATTGTAACGTAAGCATGCTGTACGGTAAAACATGCATAATACTTGACTAAAAGAGGGTGATTGACCAAGGAGCCTACGACCTTATCGACACAGGCGTGCTGTTCCCATTTGAACATGTTATCGTCGACGAGTTTAAGAGAACATCGAATAACTCCGCCAAAGCGGGCCTTGTACACAGCTCCAAAACCGCCG
>MNPL01002577.1:11496-35997 GCA_002081605.1 Tropilaelaps mercedesae
CCAAGTATAACCTCGCCGGTGATCAAACTCATGGGCGGAATAGCTAAGGGTTGCTCTTTCCGTGCTCGCAGCTGATCTTCCTCATTTTTGTAATGAATGCGAAGCGCAGTCCAGTCTGTTGTTGCAATTCCTGACCCTTTTTCTAGCAATGGCGCTATCTCTTCCATGATCATCACGAGTCGCCGTAGCAAATTTGCTAAATACTGAAGGATATCAATTCATTAGATGCAAACATCCACTGTAGCTAATACGGTTAGATGGCAAGGACGGAGGCATCTTTCTACCACAATCACGTCTCGGCGGACCGGACAGCGAGTGGTAGCGTAACATGAAATCACGTGTCTTATGCAAGGTAGTTGATTATCGTAAGATGCATATCGTTGCCCTTCTTAAAAGAGCCAATATCCGAAGCCTACCGACACGCTGGTTTGCAAAGCAAGAATCTGGGTTCGCAACATGCGCAACTGTAACCACTCAAGGCCACTATCTTGTAATACGCCTATAGTATGAGGATCAATTAAGTGTGGACCAATTCGCTGTGGTTCAATGAAGCATAACACATTTTATATATGAAATGTTCTACGTATTGCGCACAAATCAATTATGTCATTTTCCCAATGCAGTTATTACCTAAGTCATGTAGCTTTTATAGTTCCAAAAGCATAAACGCTGATTTAAAGTAAATTGCAGCATACAAATTGATACGTAAGACAACCGCGACGCTGAGATGCTAGCACCTCGTTTTTACGAATATGATAGGATGCCTTGCTCGTAAGCAAACATCTACGTAGAAACCAGAACAAAAACAAAACTTGCCCCGGCAACGGTTGGCGAATCGTTGACGAGGTAGTCAAATAGAAATGCTAAATTCTCGATTCCCTCACGAATGTCATCGCAGCCAAGCCGAGATTTGCGTACGCGAAAGAACAATTCAAAGGCTGTACGACATGTTTGCTCCATAGCGAAGTGCTCCCTCGGAGTACGGCTAGGCTTGATTTTTCGTTCCTGCTTGACGAAACACTCAAGTAGATATTCAGCTTTCGCTACAATTCGCTCGGCTTCCTTGCGTACCTTTGCGAATACGGCTTTCTTGTTAACCTTGTGTGCAACACCATGCTCATCTTCTATTGTACATGCTATATGCGCAGAAAATGTATAGTTAGTTTAACGGCCCGGGAAGCGTTTCATTGATAATTGTCTTTTCACGAAAGACACCGTCTACACTAGCGAGCTGAACTTAAGAAAGAAACGGAAATCGTCCGCGCTCCGGTACATATTAAACTCAGGTACGTTGGTGCTTGTTGCTGTCGGACCGCCTGACCAGCGAGATCATCTTAATTCTGATATTGGGTTTCAGAAATGCACAATGGTAACGTGCTGAACTATTAGCCGAATTTCAACTAGTGAAAATCTCGCTACCCGATGACTTATATTCGAAGATTTTCAAACTACTTAATTTATTAAGCCCAAGATTGCAATTTTTATAAAATCGTTATTATTTATATGGCTATTCAATCTTTATGGCTCTTGCAAAACTTACGAGACAAAAATTTTACGATTTAGAATTAAGAAATGTGCGCGACAGGCTAAACGAAGACTGAAGTAAACATTTGCAGCACATCTTTCGAATAATTTTGAATATAAAAACTATTGTTAAAACGCCATTGTACCGCCATTGTCGCAATCAAATACCGTTTGATTATCAAAGCGCAACCGATAAGGTGCAGGCACTCATAGCGCTCGTAGTTAATTAGTGAGACGGAAGAAAAACTTAATAATAAACTTAATAAAAAATTTGAAAGTCCGTATTTGATCGGTCGAAAAACTACCATTAAAACAAGGGTACCTAACTTTTCTCTTCAAACAAACGTATTCAATGTCGAGTAATTGTTTTCACATTTGAGTAACTGTGTAGGGGACTTGCGATTGAGAGTTATTAGTCTAGTCAGTCACAAAACCGGAACAGTTTACTTTTCGTAGTCGTAACATCCAGTTTTATAATAGAAGCTCTTACTTGTCAGTCATGGGCAGCATTTCGAATATGCAATAACAAATTACTATCTCCTAAACAAACAGAAAATAAATAAGTACATATTCGTAATGGGTACATAAATATTTATATAAGTGATGTCAAGTAACTAATTTTTTAGTTCCACATTCCCAAAAGCACTGAACGTGTCGAACTGGTTTAGCCTGCATGTGTGTTGGTCTCAATGACGTTTTCTTGAACCGCGCAATGGTTTTGTTTCGCTCGTCTGATAATCCTGCCCAGATTCACGTAGAAGCCTTCTTTCTTGCCGTCATGTCCATTTCAATAAATACTCTTACGTTGCGTCTAAAAATACGCTTCAGCCTGTGCGTCTGTATCAATAAATACATAAAGCAATGCTTTGCTATCACCAGCCGAGTAGTTAGGTTTTCTGGAGCTATAAGATCTTTCTACTATCAGCGCACTGCGTCACTTGTCCCGTTGTAAATTACTCGCTGCGCGACGCTGAGAATGCAAAAGATTTCGTTTGTACACACCGAAAGATAGACGGAAATCCTTACAGCCAGTTGTTGTCAAAAGTGTAGTGGAAAGCATCATTTAGGGCTGGACTGTGGCTAAGTGCATTTAACAAGGGCCAATCGTGCACATGACGACTCTGATAACATCCATTACATTTTTGACTCCACACATGCATCCGAATTTTCTTCTGGCGCTTTTGTTACAGCAACTTGAGCTATTGATACGTATTGTTGAACGCGTTGAAAACCAAACCTCGTAAGATATCTAGCGTGTCGTTTTGCTGACTAGTGTATGAAGTAGAATGTTGACCCGAAGACATTAGCACGTAGAACTAGACAACTGCGTCAACTGGGAGCGAGTGGTTATGTATTCCAAAATTCTATCGTGCGCATAACTTGCACCGAGAAATGTCGTCGACCTGTAATCGATTAAGCTTCTGGTAAAACAAACACTGTGCTGTACCCTGCGTCACCACTCCACACTTTAACGAGTACCTGTTCGTCGATATAGTGAAGAACGGTTTAATCTGGAGGCGCTTTTCGTCCACCTGCATATTCGTTTCATACACTCGGGCTTCATTTTACAGTGTCGAAATTGTCGACATTCGAAACTGATCGAAAAAACACTCGACCGAATAGAGACAGAATGTATTCGGCGAAAAAATTAGTATAATTGTCGAGAAATGACGAAGTGCGACCTCAGTTAGTCCACTGGTCGGATCACGGATCATTAGCTTCTGGAAAGCAGCGGCTATGAAGCGGCCTGTCCCCTCCACAATATTTCATCTTGCGCAGGCAGCAAACCCCTGGGAGTCCACTAGCTTGAAGCTTCATGGCGACTATATGTGGAATCCATCACTGAGCTGAATAGTAAACGTTAATACCAATTCGTATAATTCATTTTTCATGCGAAACTAAATGAAATCATATGTCATATGTGTCGACGCATTGCGTACATTACGCGGGATTTGGACAGTGATTAGCACATGCACAAAGTAGTTTTCTCTGAGCCCAGAAGCACGCAGCGTGCAACACTGCAACAAATTCCTAAGGCTTACATTTTAAAAATTGTTGTCAAAGCTATCAGGCTTGAAATTTAAATCATTAAAAACATGAATTTTTGTGTTTCTCTACATTCTATTAGTCAGGCAATTACCGTGATCGTATAGTTAATACGAGCACAGTGTATGCAAATAACAGTATATCGTTATTGACGGATGCATATAACAATACCGCACGATATATTGCAAGAAGCTCGCACACAGTATATACTGCAATCTCAGGTGACTTCGAGACACCCTTTTACTTAATTTGTATTGATTCATTCTAAAGTCTCAAATTATTAAAAACACAATGTTTTTTCTTTGTCAGACACTTGTAGTTCAAATCAAGAGGAAATGTAAAACCCCGCGTTTACTACTTGCATCAATAATTAGATAACACAACTCAGGTTTTCAACATTAAGCGTTTGTTCTAAGTGTTGCACTAACATTAGTTGGGGAGCAAAGAATTTAAACCTAGAACTTATTTACGCAGAAGACAATCGCTGGAATTGCTGTACAATTTCTAAACGACGAGTGGTCCAAATAGTTCCTAACGAAAAATCTTTTTTACTTAGGTTTCCTTTACTGCAAAACCATATATCTTCGGTTCTAATATAATCAATTACTAGGGTATGATACACATTTTAGAGTTACTCCTTCAAATTTTAACTTGCTTCAAATCCTTAAATGTTGAAAAGTGTTTTTTAATGTATGGTGAAAGTCCCGAGAACAACTGGCTACTGTAGATTAATAAACGATCTCTTTGCAACCCAATACGTATGACAAGAAAAACGCACGGACTAAGCGACGACCCAAAGCTGAACTAGCCCGATACCCAGACTTTAAATTCTGTTGCTTGTTTGTACTACAACACTGCCACAGTAATATGTGCATTGGTCCGGCGATCCAGTTCTACGGCGAAATTCGCCCGATCTATCTCAAATATGATTGAATCTTTCCCACCTGATTCGGTTAGGAAGTATTCGTGCGCGAGGACGCGGTGTATCATGAAACTAGGAGCGTTCGGCACATCTTGGTTTGTGTCGACCAACGTTTTCGAACGGAGATTCATCTGCGTTGTCGGGCCCGCCGCAGTCGAGGACAGGTCGCGCATAGCAGGCATAGTCGGCGGTGTACTTGAATTTTTGTAATGGCTCGCCAAAGCAGGAGTCTTCGCTCGGACAGCGGCTCCCGTCGCGCGAGCAGTTCGCCCATAACTGGCCACCTTTCCTAGTTGTTTCGGGGTTTGCGTTGATACGGCTGCCGCTAACGGCGGAGTCATTTCAATCGTTTGTGTTTTTAGATGCGGCGATCCCTTTGCAGACACTTTGGCTGTCCCCCGCTCCTCCTTATCGAGCACAGACAGGGGAGGTCGCAGGGCGCGGCTCTTACCTATCGAAACGACGACGTCGTTGACCGATGGCCCAGGAGAGGGGCTCTCGCCGGGGAAACCGGTGCGACCGGCGTTATCAGGAGCTTCCCGACCAGCGTTATCAGGAGCTATCCGCGTAGAGATTTCGGTGCCGGCGCGACTTGATATCTCCGCGTTTTCTTGATTGAAAGAGTCGTAACTTGTCTGCATAGGGCCGCTGCTCTGAGTAGTCTCAATGCTAAGTGGATCCGCAGAATCCGGCCGGACTACCGCGTCGGGTTCGGTCTGAGCCGTCGAACGGGCTTCGGACTGATTTTGTGCACGTTCATCGGACGCATTCGGCGCAGTAGAAAACGAAGGGTGGGGCAGTACATCTGAAGATGATGTGAAACGCAAACAGTACGTCAGGGTGACAACATTGTGTCGTAACCTTTGCACCCTTCGCCACGACAAGGTGCGATGTTGGCCAAAATTCGTATCTCGTTTCAATAACATTCAAAATTGCTCAAACAATTAGCACCTGGTACGGATACGAGCTACCAAATGATTCAGCCACTTTTCGGTTGATTAATGGTTCAAAGCGCAAATGCTAAAACATGAACGAAATGTAAACGCATCCGCGAGTTCAACCTTTAGTAAGCTCAAAGACTTACAACTAGCAGTTAGTCATTTATCCTAAGCATAATTATTATCAGCACTACTTGCGCATAGCTTATCAATAACGAGCTAACTTTAATAAATGTCCAAGTAAACCTTGCAGAAAGTATCACGATTCGTGTGTGCGTGGTGTGCTGTAGTCTTACGATACGAAAGCGTCACTCTTAAATTAACCTAGTATACATATCAACACAGAACCATTTGAATGAAGGTTAGACTAAATGAGCACTTCTGTACTAAGCTGGCCAAAAGAGCTAATAATAAACGTGGAAAATATTATGTATGATCCCAGAATAGGGTGCCAAAACGATTCAATTAATCCACTTTTAAGTCGGATCTCTTCATTTGATTGATGGCTGCGTCCATTCGTATTAGTCGGGAGTATGAAGGACATCGAGATGTGTATCACTTTCAAAAAAGTTGCAGCCGACATCCTTGATCAACTGATTTACCGGCAATAATCTCTCAAAGTCACATTGACGTAGTCTCCGTTCTTCGACCAAAGCTACTCTTGGTTAATTGTTATGTGTGCAATAAGAAACCAAGTATGTTCTCATAATTCGGGCAGAATTTTTGCGAGTCTGCTGAATGAAAGTGAGCACCCACGATATGGCATATCTGTTGGAGCACCCTGAGAATACGGCAGCAGAACAGTACTGCAATCAAATCGATGTGCTAGCGTTTCTTCCCTTAAAAGCAAGGCGTTTTATTGGCGTAATTCACAAAATTATGCGTAGATAAGCTGAATATATAGTGTTCGCATATTGAATATTAATGGGTATGTGTTATAGTTACGGATATGTGCGTTAAAATTATCTGCTCGTTCTGAGACAAAAACGATTTTACTCGGAGCGTTCACTATGAGATGAAATCGCAATACAATTTCGAGTCGTCCTGAATTTTAGTGTGAAAATGGCAAGAAAAATTTGCAGCTACATTACTGGCAAGTAGGTTAGTGCGGCAAACGTGGGAAGGGACTCAATTCGAAGACGACGAGAGCGTATTCTCCGCAGAATATCCATATTGTTTTATCATTCGCTTGTGACTCCTGCTAACGGTTTGATCTTCTGCAATCTTCAAGCGCTTGGAAGGCTCTCAAAGAGGAATGGCCAAAAAATATGTCAATAGGAGTGTCAGCTGTAAAACAATAGGCTTGGAAATTCATTTTAGTCGTAGCTATTCTGGGAGCAAATATTTAAGTTGCTTCAACTTGCACGAGTGCTTATATGTGCAGAAGCCGCCCTAAGCGTACTAGGAATGATGCCGTAATCACCTGCTAGTTTGGTAAATATTAGTGAATCATAAGGCGTTCGTAAATATTACAAAATAAGTAAGTTACAAAAAAAATTGTATTCTGCAGACTAATACTGACAGCATTGCTTGAGCGTGGATTTTCCCATTAGGTTGTATTCACGTGGCAAGTCCACATTTTAAATTTCATGTACATTACACGTTCCAAATTCACTTACAAGCGCTTATATAGTCTGTAAATATAGACATTCCAGGAAACCGACTCACGTTCCGAACGCGGTATGTGGTGCGGATGAAACCGAATAGCCCGACGCGTGCTTGCGGCAATCGCTCTAATTGAACGACTTATATAGTTAATCAAGTCTAGGCAGGAATTGATAATTTCCACTAAAGTAGTCAAAATAGCCATTGCTGGCC
Source organism: Tropilaelaps mercedesae (assembly GCA_002081605.1). Classification (NCBI taxonomy): domain Eukaryota; kingdom Metazoa; phylum Arthropoda; class Arachnida; order Mesostigmata; family Laelapidae; genus Tropilaelaps; species Tropilaelaps mercedesae. The sequence goes on from MNPL01002577.1 coordinate 18,745, forward strand.
AGTAACAAAGAAAGGGATCTCTACGTTGTTTTAGTGTCTTAGCTAAGATCTCCCGAGAGAAAATAGTGCTGTTCTCGACAGTTCTCGATAGTAGGCCTATGAACATGAAGCGGCCAGTTGCGATTTGGAAAATTGCCCATAGACGCAGATGTTACATTTGCCAGCGAACATCTATCTGTCGTACAATAAGTGATCTTTCGTTTTTGTCAGCTTTCATAAGGGACGACTCTGGCCATCGTTTCCACGTCGTTCTTCTCAAGTGTCAACAGAGCCCTAACGACTGGCGTACAAATTATTCAAACTTGTATATACATATGTGTATTTCGGACGACTGCATTCACTACATGTAATTGGTTCAAGAGCTGAAGAAAATACTATACAGCATAAATACTTTGGGATGAGCATGTTATGTTTGTCGCAGCCAGCAACGCTGTTTGAAGTATAAACCTTACTACGAACCTTATTACGAATTTACTCGCTTCGTGCTGGGTAAATAAAACAATCGAACTCTATACTCAAGCATTTCGGTGGTGCTACAAGCGGTAGAAATTTTAGTTTCCTTTTCGCGTTAATTCCAGTTAGGTGTAACTGTTCATTCCTTACGAAGGAAAATCAGCGAGAAATGTTTTTTCTATTGTTGTAGCGAATTGCACGAATTTTTTCCTACTATCAATGCGATTAATGTAAGGATCTGCCATAGCTCAAAGTGCATGCCACATATGGTTTGTCCCACAAATACAAGCTTTGATTAATTACGTCGATTCGAACCAAGCAAAAGCGCAAAACCAGAAAATGGTACCGAATTGTTTTTGGTCGCGCAGTGCATTACCCTCGATCACGATGCTTGCACATATACATTGGAAATTCTTCAGTACCCCGTGAAAAGAAACACTGCTCATGGTAATTTAAGAACCACTGAACAAAAAAGGTACCGCATTTGAGATATATACAGAATATCTCAAAAATTACGCAACCCTATGGCAACCTTAGTGTTACCTTGAAAATATTACGTTTATTTGCAGCTTTTCAACCTTAGTATTTTTAGGACTAACCATTAGCCAACATTTAACGTCCACGGTACGTTTTTCGCATTCCTAAGACAGATCACACAAGTGTAAAGGTGCAACGCCACGCAATGGCAAAACGCACGTGAATGTAGCAGCGCCACCGATATCGACAACTTTTCAGCTTGACAACATTTTGTCAACCGAGGCATGCAAAATCTCTCTCAGTTCTAAATTAAATAACGTTCGTGCAAGATAATAATGCACATTTGACAGCGAATATTGTAGATTGAGCGAATATCGAATATTGTAAAAATGTAGATTGAGGCTAAAAAAGAGAATAAAGTTTTTTTTAAGAACCGTTAAATCATGAGATACGGGTGGCATAAAAATTGATGATTAAACACCATACGAAAGGGTGAAAAAATTTGAAACTTATGTAGTTGTTCCAGATCTGGTCGATTCTCGTTACTAACAGAAAATAGGCTGACAACGTCGCAGCAATTGTCGCCAATAATCCTTGAAAGTCTCAAGGAAGATTTATAAACCAGAGTGATTTGTCTATTAGCAATTTTAATAAAATTCCGCATCACTTCTTGGCATCACGCTGAGAACGTACGTGTATTGCTATATCGCGATTCAAGATATCAGCGGTGTTCTTCTAAGAATAGTCAATTTTGCACGGCATGTGGAAGTCAATCAATTTGTGGAGGAGTTGACAAAAGCAAGGTTTTAGCAGCAATATGCGCATGTTCACACAGCTGGACTTAACTTTCGAATATGTCGATAAGAGTCCTCCGGAAATCTGTATGCATAAAGGTGCGGTTGCCCCTGATCTCAGTATGTTAAATCTCTGTCGTTGGAATTACTTTAAGAAGCCGGGCTAGAACATTCACTTTTGAACAATCAAAGCGCTCCAATAGTATATTACAAAGTGCCTAGAAGAGTCCCAACTACAACGTTAAAGGTCGTTTTTAAGAACAGGATGAACCCTGTGTAGACGTACAGCGTGTTTTGTTCGATATTTGTTTTTTTGTTGTGAATTCTTAGTGTCAATTTCTGTCACAGTAAAACTAGTTCGGAATGCATCGTACCACCGTAAGCGAGCCAAACGAAAATTAGGGCGTACGTGTACAGGGAACTCGATGGACTCTTCCTTGAAGTTTTACCAGGTGTAAACTCCCAGAGAACTTGACTTTGTGAGATCTGTTGTACTGAAGTGTGAAGTATTCGCTAGGTCATGTTTTAGACTTCTGAGGCGAGTGCAGGCTACCTTCATAGGTTTTTTCCGGCATTTCGCTTTACCGCTATTCGAGGACTCCAGTTCTCCGGTTAAATGCGATCCAAAGGTATTACCCGTTTCGTTGGAGGTCGTTCTCTTTCACTCCTGTGCTAACAGCATTACGGCTGTATAGAAAGAAGGAGGATTTAGGCAATGTTTCTTTGACGTTGAACCTCTCAAATTGGCTCATTGCCTATGCTCATTGAGGGTCAATGTGAGAATATCACGGGCAGGAAGCGTAGCTATTCACGTTGGTAAAAACCTACCTACATGGTGTGCTCAAAGTGTCAGTCCTGTAGAGCAAACCAAAACCTTGGCATTGCCAGGGCGGACTCCAACCCATCATCTTCGGTTCACCTTTGTAGACAGAAAGGTACACTAAGGCGTGTATTCGATTCAGTAGACCAAGGCATATGAATCAGGAATGAGCACTCTGTGATGCAAGAAAGGATATCCTATCCTCGCAGTTTTAAGGCGGACACTGCCATTGTATGGAAAATCTTACAAAATCAGTTTTCTTATCAGGGATATTTTAAATGGCCGTAAATTGAGCTGACAGATTTTTTTATGCGCGCTGTCAAATATAGAATCGCTGTGCCGAATGGTGTAGGACCTGAAATCTTTCAAGAACTAATCTGTCTCGGCAACTGTTCATATTTAACTGAATATTCATATTTTAAAAGTTTGGATCCGTATAAACCCAAAGTTGCAGTGTGTCGGTGATCAACGTTTCATTGGTAAAAAATAAAAGTGATAAAACAGTTGTACCGATAATTTAATCCTTACGCAAAAGATTTGTTGAAAGAAAAATCATATTTCGAATTTTCAGCTTCATTCAGATTCACTCGAGATTCTATATTTTTATTTAAAGATAACACTATACGAAACAACATATCTACAGTACTTGTTATAACTTCATAAAAATAGCGGTTTTCTGGGCATCTTTTAGCCCAAGCTACCTGGTTTTATATGATTTGTGCTTAATTTTATCAAAGCCATTCTTTATTACCGGACCTGTGCTTGTCAAAGGTAAAGGGAAGGAATGGTGATTTTGGACAAGTATCTGACTAAAGTACCAGCTCCGAGCCCTAAGGTGAAATAACCAGGTACTGCATCTGATCTGGCTCTTAATTTTTCTTTCAAATATCAATACTCTTTCAAATTATCAAACGCCATATTACCTGGCTAGCAAACTAGAATGGGTTAATTCAGCCCATAATCAGCGTTTTGAGAGGCCGGCGGAAGAAGCAAAATCAGGGAAGTGCAAGTTAACCGATAAACTGCAACATCAGATATTTATTTTTGTATGTATGCAAACTGCCTGCAAAGTATACCCAACATGTTAATTCGCTAGGCTTCTTTTTCGGCACAATTTGTAAATACTTCGTTAGCGCTCTGAAAACTGATTTCTGAAAGCTAATCGAAGCCATTGGAAGAGCCTCTCTCGTCGGGATGTAAGAGGACTAAGAGCAGTGTCAAACGTGCAGATGGGCACAAGTATTCTCGGAGAAAAAAGTCACTTATAAATGGTTACACGATTCAAAATGTCACACGTGTCATCTTAGCCTTTTTGATTCGAATTATGGGGACAGCTAAGGGTACCAGAAAACTAATTTGTTTCATGAATTCCTGTTTCCTTATTGTCCAAGCCATACAGATACGGGTAAAATATACTCGAAGCGTGAATTAACGCATTTATCGGTTCAAAAAATACGGCAAATATGGCGAAATTGTGAGTATTAAACGCCTGCAGCAGTTTTTAACATGACGATGTATAATGATAATAATAAATTACTATTACCCTTCTGATTCAAAATTATCCCATTGCTTCTATACAAGCTATTTTTCCTAAAAACAATGGATCATAAAGGTTTCCTTGTTTTAACTTCACACTACGCGGAGTTGTTGTGCCTGCGCGAAGGATAGCGAGCCGCCATTGAAACGGGGAAAATACAGCGTTGCATTTACTATCTCGGCGTCATTTTTAAACAATGTCGAACAAAACATTTCCACAACAAAGTCAATCAACTGCTCAATGGACACACCGGCCTTCACTACTGTATTGAGGCACCGCGGTGCATGTACTAGACGCGTGGGCCATTGCGTACACCATGCTCATAAAGAAGTATGGATTAGAATCGCGAACTTACTTTTACGCGTCGCACGTGACAACCTGATTCTCATCACACGCCGCAGTGGTCGAAACTACTCTCTTGTAGGTTGCCAAGAGTCTCTTACTTATAGGTTGCCAGGTTCGATGAGTTTTGCGAAAACGTTTACTCCATAGTTGACGACGACGAGGATTAGGCATAAGCTCAACTTTCAAGAGAAAACAACATGGTGATCGATTTCACCTAGTCATTCAAATGCAATAAAAAAGTAAAACGCGTATATACAAAAAACAATTATGTCCCGTCGTGGAAAGTCGTCGACCCACTGCAATGCGGCTTACATCGCGACTATAGCAGGTAATGGTAGTTGCTATATATATATATATATATATATATATATGTATATACAGATAGAGAGAGAGAGAGAGAGAGAGGGAGAGATTATACTAAAGGCAATGAAGGAAATGATTTCTCGCACGAATCGAATTGTCGGAAATCGCTCTACAAGCAGTTCGGTAGGAGACAATATATAAATTAAGCACGAATCCAGGTATAAACGCATTAACGAGCCTACCTGCTGTTCCAACAAGTGTCACTGGTAGTGGGAAAAAAATGCAAGACCTACAATTGAGGAAGACACGACTGAAATTATTCACGTTTGCAGTGTTATATTGGAAATTCATTCAGCTAGACCAGATGCACTCTGACGCATTATTGTGGTTAATGTATGTTAGCCAGTGTTGATTGCGTATTTTCGTTACTCACGTCCATGTATGGTTAATTTGATTTCCCTCAACTATAATGGTTTACATGGGTGAACTATTTTTTCGATGTATGTATATTATTTATAATTCCTGTCCCTAATTTGCAGCTCGTATGCGAAAAAACGCTTTACACGTACTCGCTAGTCAACAACGCTATTTCGTTGCGTATAAAATGCTGATTTCGGGTAAGCTGTTATGTAGCTTGTAAAAGCCAATACCCTACTATCCACGATAGGGTTGATAGTAGCAGCAGTAAATTAAGCCGGATTCTAGTTCGACCCTGGTGCTGATAGCACTTCAGTATTTGCCAGAACATGTAGGTTTTACTTTTTACTAGTACGCATAAAAGCCACAACCTTTTATATATGAAACCTCTTTTAAGCTTCTTAACAGCGTACCAGGTGTCAGCACCTCATACGCCCGAATGGTGAAAGACATTTCTAATGCATCCACAACTACTTTGCTAGCCCCGCCAATAATGATTCATTGGCAGGATTTGAAAACTAAAATGTTAGTACAGCTAAATATTATTTTCAAAACATGTAATTGGAGACAGTTCAAGCGCCACGTCATGTATATAGGCATATACGGGCAAACGTTAATCAAAGGGGTACACAAGCAGGCCTTCCCATACTTGAAGGTTCCGAGTAGTAACAACTATGTATAGGATAAACACAGAAAAAGATAATGTTATGAGCATACTTGTTTAATCGTGAAAACTCGTGGTTAGTCGAACTCACAAGATGGTTTGGGCCCTAGGGATGCCCAGTTTGACGAGTCGGTCCCTGGATTTTTGTTCTGTCTAGCCATATTGCCAGTTCCCCACCCAGCTTCGTTTCCAGCAGGCAAGCGCAGCCGTCTACGGTGAACAAATTCTGGTGGTATTTTTCACGTCTGAGTTTCTGGTGTAAACGTAGCTCGGGCTAACTAAGAGCAACAGGCAAGCGGGCGACGAGGATAGAGTATGTTGTAACCCTGGATAGTGCATGGTAATTGGCCTAAACTGGTAAGCAAATCTAGGTTTGGTACAAATCATTATTGGTACTTTCTGTGATGAGATGCGTTAATGGCTTATGTCATTTCCAACGCGACACACTCCAATATAGGCACACTTCGAATAGCTAATAGTTGAAGCAGCTGAACGCATTCGTCAAAGTTTCTGAGTTTTACGACAACGACCGCTTCAAAAGAAATGACCATTTAAAAAGGTAATCCCAAGTGACCCTCGAACTTAGCTGCAGTGCACCAACGTTGACGACACAGATGCAACTGAATGTAAAAAAAGCAGTACAGTACAAAGCCTACACAAATGTAGAGTGAAGACCGTAACAAAATACATACAGAAAAGTAGTAAGCGGTTATTAAATAGAATCCAATAGCGATAAACTATATTGATATAACCTTCCCAGATCAGTCCCCACTTCATTCCCCTACATTTGTTCCATCGAGAGCGCTTATTCCACATACAGAAACAAAGCCAGAAGGACGTTCTAAATCTACATTGACTGGACGATCCTCTCATTATTTACCACCATTTTACCACCATTTTCAAACCAAATAATAATCTCTTGATAATATAACAGACCTGAAATTATTTAAAAAATTTAGATTTCAAGAAAAGTAATAAAACATTCTCTTCTCAAAATTACAAGTTCCATCGATTTAGCAAATAAAAAATTAACGCCTTAAAACGCATGCAAATTTTCCTCTAACATCTGCTAACTTGTCTCCGACCGCTTTTAAGAAAAATGCTAAAAGCCGATCCTCAATCATACTGCTTGTAGCTGGTGCTTCTGGTTCTCCTGGATGTCAAATATGCCTTCAACATCGTAGGTCGGAAGTTCATACAGGACACATTGAAAAAGAGGCGCACCCCTGGGCCTATTGTGCGGATAATCAACTCATATCTGCAAGATAGGGGTGTCAAGCATAATGGCCATAAGAAGAAGCAGGTGACAGCAGGCGTCCCACAAGGATCAGTCCTAGGGCCGCTACTGTGGAACATCGCCTACAACGACGTGCTTAGCGTCGGGGCGGATTTCAGAGAGGTCACTCTGCTAGCGTACGCGGACTATCTAGCGATCCTGTGAAAGGGCAAGGATAACCTTGAACTGGAGAACAACGCCAATGAGGCACTAGATCGGGTTCGCAGCTACTAGATGATATTCGAGAACGAGGTGGAGATCGCTTCGCACAAAAGTGAAACAGTTCCCTTGACCGGCCGTAAGTAGATCGGGAGCGTCAAGATCATGTATGGGAGAGAGAAGATTGGCCTAAAGTACACGGTCAGATATATGGGATATCATGTAGACACTGGGTTGAGGGGCCAGGCGCATTTCGATGTTGCACTGACCAAGGCAACCAAGGCAGCGCGGGGACCGCAACAACTACGGCCAACATCAAGTACCCACCAAGATTGACGAAACGACTGTACGCCGCGGTCCCGGATTCGATAGCTACCTTTGCGGCGCTCGTGTTTCCGAAAGACCAGTGGTGACCAAGAAGGGGCGAAACAGCTTGAACTTAGCACAGAGTACGAGAGCCCTTCGATGTTCTAGAGCATACAGTACGGTTGCGACGGAAGCGGCAATGGTCTTTGCCGAGACCGTTTCCTGGCGTCTCAAGGTTCAGTCGAGAAGAAAGAGATGAAGGGATCCCGAAATCTCGCAGCGAAACAGCTGGAAAGGCATAATTAGTGACTAGTAAACAGGACGGGAGAATGAAACGGGCTCAGACGGAGACCGTATAAGAGAACTATTACCGGATATCAGTACATGGTTGGAAAGAGAGGGAAGGGATATCACATACGAATTAGTACAGATTATCACGGGGCATAGGAACTTCGGGACATATCTATACAGATTTGGCAAAAAGAACACAGAAATTTGTGAACTCTGTAATAGTGGAAACAAACACTTTCCAGAGCATACACTGTTCGAATGCCGGATCTGGGCCCAACAAAGAGGTCTCTACTGGGAGCAGGAAGAACGATCACGGACCTGTGAAAGCTCCACACTACTCGGTGAATACCCTGTTGTGGAGCTTCGTGCTCATGAGAACTTCTGCGTCGTTATGTCAGTTTTTTCGAGCACATTTATTTTCTGCAACATTTGTTTATAACTGGTAATTTCAAATATACCTGTTAATAGTACATTGTAAGTAATATCGAAACATTCCATATCATTGGGTGTACAGTGGTTCTCGTATACTTTCATTAACAGGGCGCCGACTTTTTTCGATGTATTTAATGATCTTGGATTTCTACATCTCATAAGAGAAATAACGTGAGTATAGCTGAAAACCTCGTTACAGTCTTGTTGATTATAGACGTCTTAATCAATTTTGTATCGGTTTTCGCCGTACTCTGGAACAAATGATCTGCATTGTTCACTTGATTAATATCTAAACCAGGTTTAGTTCCGAATTAATGACCCTCTTTAGAAGTTTGCGTACGAATTTTTTACAACTTCTACTAGCAATTAATTGAACGAACTGAGCAACTGTAGTTAGCACCATTACGTTCATAATAAAGCGCTGTGGTCTTTAGTGAAGCTTTGGGAATTTTTATGCAAGAAACACTGTATTCTTTATGCTTAAGCCAAGCCCTTTAGCGCGCTTCCTACATGTCGTTGGCTTAAATATTCAAGTAGTTGAACACCTTTTTCCCTATTGTTGGTGTGTTTTGCCATTTTATAGCAACAGCATGACGTCCATGATGAGAAAATGCGAACGCGAGGGCAGTGATAACATTTTTTCCAACCGCTCGACTTCTCTAGATCTTTTACTGTGTATTTTATCTCTATGCTCTGCATCTTGATAGTACAGATAACCATTTAACTTATTCTTTTTTCAAAAAATACGCAATAACGTAGGGACAATTTTCAACAGTTGTATAACATCTCTCCTCTGCTAAACTATGAGTATATAGATGGTCGGAACAGATTGTAGAGGATTGGACTCAAAAAGTAAATGCTATTCTTCTATCAGCAAAGTATTTACGGACATCTGTGCGATTATTGAACCAACTCACAATAGTGAAAGGATAAGCATTTTCAATTGCTTAACATACAAGTAGTTCTTTATGTTACATTGGGCCTGTTGCTGAGAATTGTAAAATTTTTCCAAGCTACTAGAATTTGCAAGCCTTTCTTACAACAAGGTCCATTTTAGCTAAAATTAATCTACCAAGTCATTGTGCCTGTAAAGTAGATACGCAACCGTGTGCCTGTTACATTGTGTCTGCAAGGTGAATACGTAATCAATCTTTTTTTTTTAGGATTTTGGAAATGCATGAGCAGGTAACCCATTTGACGCTACCAAGTAGAAAGGTAAAAACTTATTGCGCTATATAGAAGTATGCACGCTCTAAACACTTTTATTCTTGATTTAATATCTAGGAATGCGTACTTTCCAATGCAGTTTTCATTAAACTAGTCCTATTCACATTATTAACGTAGTGTAAAAATATACTGTTGTAGATGAGACATGTCAGTATAACTATCGGCATTTTTTGATATAGCCTTATGTTCATATTTCTCAAGACAATATATGAGAGACCGTAATGTTTACTTGCATCAGGGATATGTATGCAAGTGAACCATATAAGTAGTAGATGCTGATCACTGATCTGGTAAATGGTGTGTCGTTTGCTTCCGAAGATAATTTGCTGTAAAAATTCGCCCCAAGCCGACTTAACGCCACAAATAGATCCCAAATAAACCTAACAACTTTCCACTCGCAGACTCTACTTCCCCCCCCCGCTGTCTGAGTGTCGTATCCTGGTTACCAGCTTTAGCCGCGTTTTTACGGTTCCTTTTAACTCAGAAGAACTACGAATTGCGCTCTCAAGTTACTCTAATTTTTGTCGCAGTTGCTTATGATGCTTTGGAAAAATTCTTCGAGCACGTTTGCCAGTGAAGATTTGCATGTGCCAGCTACTCTGCGACTCTGCCATTACAGCGTGGCTGCAACCCCGGCTTGCCTTATAATAACGCGTACAACAAGAGAATGGAGCAGGACGAGACGCGTTTCTGAAAGAAATCGCCCGAGTTCCACTGACGTTTCTGCTTTAACTGAAGCCGCCTGCATTCCGCTTCGAGTCGCAGTCGCGAGCAGGCTCCACCTCTCTCTCTATGTTTTTCGCTTGATCTCTGCGCGGTTCTAGAAATGAAATGCCTCTCCACCATAAACGCATTCCAAGAGGGCTCGACCCATGCAAGCTGGGCAAAAATCGGATGCAAATGTGCCGTGGCCAGCGGCGTTGTTGCCTCAAAATAGAGTTTCTCGATTTGCTTGGCGATTTACTCTCGTCGCCGTCCGCCTAGACGGTACTAAGGAAGAAAAAGAAGAAAAAAGTACGAGTCGAGTGCAGTCCCAAAAACGCTGAGTCACATTTGCGTTGACCCGCGTTAGAAGACGGAAACTCGATTTTAGTTTTCCAGTGAAAATGCCTTTGTTACTCGGGCAGAAGGAATCGCACTGTAACATATGATTACCGCGCATAATTAAATTTTGATATAATTGTAAAGCTGCTAACTGCGGACAATTTATACCCAGCTTTGCCTTTTCTTACCTGCTCAAAAACAAGATATATAGGAAGTATATGTAAACATCGATTTATATTTTTCTCATTTTTACAAAGGCACACACTACACAAGTGGAATAACTGAACCATATGGATTAACTCGATGGAGCGAACTTAGTTTGGTCCATTAATCGCAGTTTGGTCCATTAATCGCAACTAACACGTTAACATCCATTAGTGTTGTGTCACCGCTTTTGCGAATAATTCCACGTGCTCTGATTATTCGGGTGTATCTAATAATACCAATGATATAACTGAGACTGCTTATTTTTAGTTTTCCAGTCCGAATTCGTTTTGCAATACTGACTAAATTACAGTACATCCGTTGAACCGCTTTCTACATATTATACGCCGGCGAAAGTCATGTTACCACCAGTTACGTTGGAACCGATATTTCTGCCTACTTTTGGCAACTGATTTGGCAGGTGGTATCATCAAAACACATAAGTGTTACACAAGCACATAATGCTATATAGTCTACTGGACCAGCTATACCAGCGACGATTCCGTCTTTCGAGATTTACTTACCACCGTAACTGCATCGGCAAACGATAGAAACCAACGTAGAGTGAGCTTTTCTTCTCGTTTACTTATCTTGAGCAATACATCTTCCCGAAAGTCTCCGACTGTCTTTTTCTCTTCTTTTCTGTTGGATTGTATCTCTCTGAGAAAATCCCACCAACTGCCCTGAGTGGTGCGTTTCCGTCATAAATTTGAACAAATTCAATTTCGCCTTTATTTATTTCCGACATACAGTTTACTTTTGTCGTACAATCCTCGTGGATTGCAGTGCTCGGCGACGTCGCCTCAAAAACTCTATTACAGAGCTTATCCAAACGGAGACAGTGGGATAAGGACTCGTTCCACGGCGGTATGACTATCTTGTGACACTTTCGTTGTTGGGGGGCCGTCCATTCGATTTGCAGGTGTCCCAGATAGCTTCTCGAACCACCTTCGGCTTTCGGTATTGGCAATTTCTGGATAAAACGTGTAAATTTCCAGACTCGATCCTACGGTGACAGCATTGTATTCGTATACGTTTGACCAACTGACTAGCGAAGATCTGAAAGTTAACACACACTTGACGTCAAATTGTTAATCAAGGTCGATAAAAATTACCTAAAATGATTTCACTTTATCTTTTCTATAGCGTCATTACTCTTGTACCACTTATTCAATACATTATTGCCATTGTTTAAGCATTTTCTAAGAGTACTTAAATCTGACTCTAATGGATGTGGATGTATGACTAAATTTGTCTGCGGTAAACGACAACGCATTCGTAAACCATTTATTGTATATTGGTATTAGTTGGTTATCATCGCTCTACAAGATAATTTATATAGTCTCAAACATGCCTGTTATTAATCTCAAGTCTCAACGCTTTAGAATCAAAAAGGCATTAAAATAACATGTGCCAGTTGTCACGCGTGGGATAAATGGATAATAAAGGGTTGACCAGTGGAATGATGAAAACTCTATGTGCAACTTTTTCTACAAAAAGAATAAAATAAGGCTAACGTCTTAACGAAAAATGCATTTTATATCCCATCGATGAACTATTTTGCTGTCTTTATTACTAATCTATACATTTACAGTCGGAAACCCTTTAAGCAATTTGCAAACACCATAGTTGACGGTCTTTGTGTAAGCATAGGTTTCTCGATACGTATTGAATATTTAAATTGAGACTCAATGTAGTATCGAACTGCTTGCTTTTCGTAAAAGTAACTCATCGAGAACGCATTCGACACAGCTTTTCATTAGGGGCCCGGACTATCAGAAGAAGAGCTAGAAGACTTTAGATGCACATATATATATACATATATATATATATATATATATATGTGCAACTTGAAATATACTCCTGTCATATTTTGCACTACAAGCAAGATTTATTTATTGAATCTATTTGACGCCATAATAGTACAATAAAGCTTCACTCGTATTCCATTTTCTTTTACATCGAGTAGGTATTTTTCTATTCCAGTACGAAGCGCATTCATTTCAAATGAAACTAATTACTGCGTGTCTGCCCCTTGTATCACTTTTTAAGTGAATTTATTATATAGGTATCTATAAGAAAATATTCAGTACAACGAGGCCGGCACACAGCGGGTATTCCCTATACTTTAGAATCTATGTACACTTGAATATGACTTGCTGGACAAAGTGTAATCAAATTGTTTCGTGTCAAACTAGTCAAATGAGCGAAACAACACTTCCCGTATCAAATATCATCATTTATTATTCGTTCTTTTAATAATGTGGTTTTGCATTACCATACGGCATAATTACTTCTTTTATATTTATTAGAATCTAATTCTAGCATGAGATTTTGTGTACAGAAGTCCTTGCCGTTTTTTAAAACTTGGGTCATGGTTGGGATAAAGCAGTCCGTAGTTGACAAAAACCAACCTGCAAAAACTGAGTTGTTTAATGCAATGTTGTTAATACAATATTGTACAAATCGTTGACCAATATATTTCGAACGTTATTAAAGTTGACTAAAATTTGACTAAATTGTTGATCCGATACATGCTCGTGTCTAAAAAATATGGCTTTGACAGTTATCCGTGGATTGACATTATCTAAAGTCACCCATCATTTTAAATGAGTTAGAACGGGATGTTGACATCTAAAAAACGTTATTCTCGCATCGGCGTGGTGGGCATTGTTCGTTTTGTTGATTCGTCGGCCAATGCCGATGAGAATCGACGCGATGGTAATCTAATTAAAAACGGAACTCATGCTGAGTGGGCTTTTTGTTTGACAATGAAGAGTCTGTAAAGACTACGTCTAAACATCGGCGAAATCGCCACCGATGGATCGGATCGCCGATCGACGGCAACAATACAATGAGAAAACGACAGGAAAGAAAGAGACAGCTGTAGAAATGGTAAAGGGGTGAAACTCGGGGATTGTGGGGTTCAAATGATATCAAGGATCTTCGCGTACGGAACGAGGGTGTTCACCGTCAGCTCCCCGTTTGGGTGTCTTCTGTTGGCTGGGGAAGACTGGACATGAGTACAATAGAGGACTCGGGAGTCTCCATCTCGGGAATGAGTGACTTGTAAGTGACTATAGATGCGGGTCTATGTGTGCGTGCGTTTCTGTGCGCAAGAGTGAGCGTCTGTCCGTCGATTTGTCCGTTTGTGCTAGATCCTCTGCCGAAGAAGCCCTAGGGAGTTGGGCGTATGTGGGTGTGCCCCCAAAATGGACTTCAATGTCCGCCCGTTCGATGTCCATTGCGGGCCACTGGCCGTTCACTTCTCGGCTGCCCCGCTCTGCGAGCACACCCCAGGGCTCCATCTTACAGGAGTCGACGCGGGGGGGTCGTGCCATCAGCATTTCCTGTCAGTCGTCATTGTGTACGACGCAGCTCCTTCTGCTGCCGTCGCTTCTGACGATGGGGCGTTACTTTCTACTATCGTCACCGTATCCAACTATGCCAATATTACGGCCGAAGGCAGGCAACTCTTGCTAGATCTCCGGTTTCCCTTACACAACTCTCTCGCAAAGGAGAAATCAACGGAGTCATTCGAAAAACAGGACTTGCCGCACAGAGCACAGGGGCTAAGAGAGAATTGGAGGCTTGGGGTGGAAACTGATCTGATCAGATCACGAAGGAAGTTACTGCTCGCTGATCAACAGGCATATCTGAAGACAGGAAGCAGGCGCCAACTCCGGATGAAGGGGACGACGACACCATCACATCGCTGGAGCTTTTCATTGGTATCATTTTGAGAATTCGCTTTCCGTTGTCAATGAACGTTGCTCGGTAAGAACGTCGTAAAAAAGGTCGATGGAGCAGGAGTCGTGGTTCGCAAATCCAACACAATCTGTCATGTAGTCGATTTAGCACCTTGAGAGATGTCTATTGCGACTGCGCGATTTTATGATTCTTTCCCAAAGAGGACGTTTTGTATAACCGGATATATGCTTCGAACATACACTATATATACTATAAAAGACAAACCTCAGAGCGTGAAATCTAGATCATGTGCTTGATGGGTACGATATTTAGTACAGATGCAAGGCATGCGGTAATGGCCGTGTTAGGCACAATCGCCCGTCCGGCTTTTTTTCTTCGCCTATATTTAATACAGAAATGCGGCTGTGACTTCTAGCAGACATACATCTCAAATATTAGACGTATTTTCTGAATATCTTCGGGTGGCTGTTAAAATAAGCTTTATATGTGGATTTAACTGGTTCATCTCGTTGTATGTGATTTAAAATTTGTAGTAAAGATTGGACACATTTTTTGTTTACGAAATTAATTATCATTAGCACTAAGTTAATTCACGCAGCTAATAACTTAAGATCCAGTATGCGTGACAACATCTTGACACAAAATATTGTACTAAAGGGGCACGATGTTTTTGCGAACGCCTTCAGTACAGTTCAACGAAGTCTACGAAGTGCAATAAACTTCAAATGCGAACGTCCATTTGAAATTTTCATCGAGAATAAAACGGCACGTAGAACGCAAGATGTCAGGTCTAATATATTGAGCTCAATATATTGCACGCAACTGACCGGATTACAAAAATCAAAGAAGTTGAACATGCGAAGGTATCAATATAGCTTACACTACCTTTATAGTTAACGACATATTTCATTAAACAATGTGCAGAGAATTGGATTCACCAGGAAACAGCAATATTAACTGTCAGATGATTACTAGGGTTACCAAAGGCCGCAGTATCGTTCATGGATGTTGAATATGGCAATGAAAGATGAATCATTATCATCCATCAAAGATCAATTTACTCATATTGAAGGACAACACTCACAAACCTTACAACATACCTCACTCTCCCTAACGTCTACCTCCCTTTTTCGCTTGCATGCATACACAGTCACGCTGCCACATTTACGCGCAGGAACGCGGTGCGCACAAGTTTCAACCACGTCGCATCTGATGGAGTTTACATTTTCCGATCCGTCTTTAGTACGGAAGTTATCAATAATGTCTCTCCGAATGGGATCTGTATGAACGCGGAAATCGCAGATATCAAAGACTGAGACAGTTCGGAGACATTGCGAGAGATTAGTTTTTTTTTACCAACGTCCCTGCAAACTTCGCGTGGGTTTTTGACCAGGCTCACTTAATAAACAAATTTTCGCCAGGTGCGTGAACGGCATGCCATGAAGATGTATGGACAGCTCGAGCACCTGCATGTACATAGGAGTATGCGGCAAACTTAGAAGACATCGTAATACATGTGAATTAATGAGTTACCCTGACAATCTTACACTATCCTGTGAAGGCCTTATAACTCATCTAGCGCGTACATTCTGTATGCCTCTGAAATGGGCAAAAAATAGTGCAGTGACGGCAGGTTTGGAATAGCATTGCATATAAAAAAGCTAAACGAGAACTCTACGGAGCAGGAAGCGAGTCGATTTCTTACGGAAAACGCATATTGGATAACGTGTGTAGATAGATGTACTATATAGAGATTCGTAGATATCAATACGGGTTTCCTAAACACTGGTGCAATTAACGATGACACGTGGAAGGGATCTAATAAATACAACTGACGCGTTGTGGTAGTATTCGCCGTGGATATTGTGGTGTATAGATTTCATCACAAACTATGCTCCCTCGCCGTTTGCCACGTGTATGCCCTCACATGTGTATGTGCATGACGCGGCCATGTCTGCGGAAAATACCATATGGCGGAATGTCACCTCGCTAGCCTCCCTGGCGGGGTTAGCTTAGTTTAGCCAAAGAACGTATAGCACCCAGCATGAGATGCTCTAGGTCGTGCTCGATCATAATCGAAGTCCGTTATCAGTTTATGCTTATGAGCTTCACTGTTATCTACATATATACACCTATATACACCTATTGACCACACTACAAGCGTGTCTAATAAATGATGATGACGATGAAATATATATATATATATATATATATATATATATATATACATTGAAGGTATATTATACTTTCGGATGTAAAGAAACATCTGAAACACGCAATATTTATGAAAGTGCTTATAATCGAGACAGCTCACTTAGTATTTTTTGAGGATTTTTATCTTCTATTCGTCATCTGAAATTGCTTTGAAATTATGCTCACTTGACATTGTTCGCAGAATTGCATTGAAAACAATCCAATTCTTAGATTTCACATACATAAATAAAAATACTCGTTTTGGAGTATTTTTCAACCGGAATTGTGTGGTACCGACGTAAACGATTGATTCGAGCAAAACGTCGTCTACAAAGCATGCTTAGTCACATAACAATGTGCAACTTAATTCCAAATGATGTTAACGTATCCGTTATTATATGAGTGATACTATGAAACGTTTGGCCTGGTAAAGGTATTCCGCACATCTTACACCGCTCTCCTCTGAATTAGAATGGCTCTAATCTAGTTTCGGTAATTCCAGAAAAGTCTGTTACTAATAATTTTTCTAAGCTCCTGCTTTCTATACTCCCACTTTTCATCCAATATTTACTTTTTTTCATATTCCCCGTAATGTTATGC
>MNPL01002578.1:0-33066 GCA_002081605.1 Tropilaelaps mercedesae
TATATATATATATATATATATAACTTCAAAAGAATGCAATTTGTTAAATCAAAATTGCTTCTACTTGACAGGCTTTCTATTTTAGTTGGAAACCTGACATAATCTGGTTTTGTTTGCATATATCTGGGATAGGTCGAATGACAACTGGTTTGAAAATTTTATTGTTTCTATTGTAATATTATTAAAGTGTAGATAAGCAAAATGGCCATATTTGGACTATGGAAAATCTTCTCGTCGTCGTTAACCAGACCGCTACGTATGGTTGGTGTAAAAAGCTTCGTAAATTAAGTGAGGATTTGGCTCAGGTGCGACAAGTTTGTTTAGCTACGCCAACATCCAGATTTGCATGGGCACAAATTTTGTGGCACTAGTAAAAGAACATTTCGAAATCTGCCACTATTTACGTCGAAACTAGTGGAAAACTTGAAATGCTCCAAAATAACGTACAATTATTTTTGGCAAATAAACATTTAGGCACATTGTCATCTGTGCGAATGTCACTCTGAAGAAATCATGTTATCAACACTCATTTTGTAAAAAGTAAACAATATCCATACATATCTAACCTAACTCAGAGGTTATTACATTTCAAGCAAAGCGTACTTTGATACGTTTTCCATAAAATTGAAAAGCCTTTTTTATTATTTTTGCTTCTTTTTTATTTTATTTAAGCTAGATTGTATATGAAATGGTACACGATTAATTTGGTAGCACGATTTATATCTCATTAACTAAATTACTATTACAACAGATGCTTAAGCGTATTTTCCACGTTAGTTATACACAAACTCATCCTCTTGGAGATGCTCCAAATGGCATTTCAGATTTTTTGTCGTGTAATTAAGAACAATAGACAACACCGTAATCCTATCTACATTGTTGTATCATCCACAAGATATATATATATATATACACGGTCAATTGGATGCTTTAAAGTTAATGGGTTCCTATTTGCTCCTTAAGAATTTTGTAAAACACCTGATACAACTCGACAACCACAAAATTTTATGAAAAAGCTATTACGATATTTTAAGATTCCGAAATATAGATACAAACTTTAACTTTCTCAAGAAAACGCGATTTGAAGCCTATCACGCTCGATAGAACCTTATTTTTAAGCGAAAAACTGATAAACACTTCTTATGTAAAGCATAGTAGTTTTTGTAGATATTAACGCAGTTAATTATTTCCAAATGTTTACATGAGTTTCAGTGCTTTCGCGTTCGATAAGTATCTAGTTTTTATGTATACATGTTGTATCAATTTTTCTTAAGGTCTACTACTTTTCGACTTATTTCAGGTTGTTTCAAGTTTATCCACATTTTCAGGTTATGATAAAAAAAAATCTATTAATCCCCTCATTAAATGGTAAAAATGTCGACTGTTCCTAAGTTCACCCCAAGAAATTTAGAGCACAACTTGCAGCGTCTGCAGAAGAATGAATTTGCCTATACCAAGTTGGAGCAACACGTTTAAACATTTTTTGTGAGAACAATTTAACAAAATATGAATTGTAACGCAAGATTCATCGTATACTATTTGATGGTTCCATTGAGCAATCAAATTTAAATGGCAAGAAAGCTCACATAACATAAAAGTGTTGCGTTTTAAGAGAAAATAAAACAAAATGATGTACTTAAAATGCGGTAATCCATAGATTGAGCAAAATAATGCGTGTAAAAACATTTTCATTTAAAATTGAGATATCTATCCAAATCGTCTAAGTTTTAAAAACTTTTTGCCAAAGAAATTAAATCATGGTATCTTGGTAGCGTCACGCCCAATTTATGGCTATTATCGGACAAGAAAGATAGCTTATTTGTGCTATGTCAGCATTGCATTAGAAGTTGCTGTACTAAATTTTTAAGCTAAGCTAAGAAAGTATCAAGTGCTAGAAAAGTGGAGATTTTAAAGCTAGCACAACTTGAGGTCTTGTTTGATGAAGATAGATAAAAAATAACAACCTTAAATATTTTATAACCGTTAGATTTTACGAAAAATATGAAATAACCATTTTTATGCACAATTATGATTTATAATGAACTAGCTAAGTTTCGGTCCACTTCTCATAAAAAATCAGAACCAATCTATCAAAACTTAGAAAACTTTTGAAACTTCAGTACAGCCCGAACCATCATAGAAACGTGGTAAATTCCCGCTATAACACACCTTAAAATATATCTCCTTTTTTGGAGAAAAAGGCGAAAACGCATTTTGCTCTATGTATGAGAAGTTATGAAACTGATATTTAGAAACTGTATTTATTATACTGTATTTACTGTATATATATATATATAAACTGTATTTATTATATTTAGAAACTATCCATTCAAAATAAAGCACTGGAAAAGCTAAAAAAGTTCTTAAAACTTTTAATCAGTGAAGAATAAATAAATTTAAGCAGGACAATAAATGACTCTTTATGTACGTTTGGTACATGACCGCAGCGCGTGCTCTGACGTTAACTTCAGAGTCATATTGTCCTTAGCTTTAACCACAATAGTTCACAGAACGCACGTATCGCCTGCTATCACGACGTTACCTCGTTCCATACAAGCTGAATCACAATCCTAAATCGTCGAGTCCGCATGTCAGACAACGTTGATGCCGGTCCGTCTTACGTTAATAATAGTAACATTCCGGGGTATAACGCTGAAGAAGCATCCCATACCTCCATCTATTATTCCGTCGCTATTTCGTAATCGTAATTATTGATAGCAAAGGAGGCTCGTTCAATAAGGACGGCCGCAGTATAATGTGAAAAAAAAGCTAGGAATCGGTTGATGCTAAATTTTTGCTTGCGAAAATGACAGGACGAAACAAAATACTCTTGGACGCAGTAGTGGTGCTTAAAATGTTTAATGCCAAGGCACGAATTACATATTTGGATATGCCGTAAGAGTGAATAGACGCAAAATACGATCCTCAAATATAAACACGATTTCAACCCTTAGGCTTCCACATACACATTGCCAACGGTCCATTCTATAAAAACGTTTAAACGCGACGATGCACAGCATCCTGTTCACAAGGAATTTTTTGTACCGGCCGGTTTGGTAGATTTCTAAAGGATAGTTGCAACCTAAAAAGAACTTAGCCGCGATGACGACTTTAGGTGTGAATAATGCACAACTAAATGTTTCAAAATATTAAAAACGGACCTACTTCATAAAATTGCAAAATGTATTGTGCAAAGGTTTTCTGCTTCATTTTATTTTCTATAATACAAAGCTCTGCAAGGAAAGGGTATTCTAAACATACAACTATCAATTTGCTTGCAATGAATTAGTTAAGAAATGGGGTAAAGTAATTTTGAAAAGTTTTCTCATTAATTGCGGTGACATAAGCTGAAAACAATAGACTTCGAAAATGTACAGCTTCAGCGCAGTCTAGGTGGATCTGGGAAGAAAGTGCGGCAATGAAACAGGATGTCGAAGCGAATTTATGGGTTTCTAAGGTAAATTAAATTTTTAGCCTGGCAATCGTAAAAATATATGCAATTTTGATTATAAATTATTCATTCTCATAGCAATGTTAACTCTCTAATTCCATATTTTGATGCATCTAAAGGTGTCACTCGATACTCGATATACTTAGTTTTAAATGTTTAGCCAAGTATTTGTCATATTAAATGTAACATTTAGCGATTCAGCGGTCGTAGCGATTTTAATTTAAGCACACTGCTTCTTTGATACATCAAACTGCAAAAATTTCTATTCGCAAGTGAATTTCCTCATATTCATGCCAGCTCCTCTACAACGACTACCACGACAATAGCCGCTATAACTATTCCAGACTATTTTCCAGCACTTTCGGCAATGCCGCCATTAGTAATAGCGGAACAAAGACTAAAAGAAGGCTTTAGGTGTCGTTTATCTTGATGACTAACCATTGAAACCAATCTCATACGGATCACAGAACATAATAATGTACGCCAGAATACCCCAATGACCCGTAGCTGTCTATCTTACCTTATAATGCCAAGCGGTACAAAGAAAACACTGTAGTCTGCTATGGCTGCCCGTCATACTATGAAAAAATCAACGGTTAATGGGACACGCTCGTTGTAAAGGTATTAGAACCGTGACGAGATAGTTCAGGCGTACTGGATTGATAGATGATTAGATAGCCAGCTACTGGTGGCGTTCAGCTGTCCAAATTGGTGGGGGCGCGAAGGAGTCACTCAACACATAACATTCGTTGATCGAGGAAGAACAAGATTTTTACCGGGCTTTCGGGTCGTTTACCGAAAAGGTGATGACAAGCATCATTCGTTGTTCCCTCGTCGCGAGTAAGAGTCGTCTGTTACGCTAGGCTGCACATCAGCGTCTTCTTATGTTCTTCATTGACCAGCCTCTTCTGCTGTATAAGCTACAAAACCGTAACAGCTCTGCGAAGTTGATTCCACCTTTTTGCGGGAGTTGCGATGATAGCGCCAGCTCCGTTGCTTTCTTTTGTTGCTTCTACGGCCCATAACTGCTGCTGCCGTAAAAATCAACTAAAACCCCATAGTCAGCAGCACATGGCGACAGCAGTCGATATGGATGCAGCAACAGGACTGTTGCGGTAGAACTGCTCAGATGCGCGGGTGTCAAAGTGACTAGCTAGTGACGTAAATCTCCTGTAGTCGCTTCCCATATCTACCCGGAACACTCGTAGTGGTAGGTAACGCTACGGCACAAAGAGCCAAAAGAAATACCGCTACTGGTAACGCAGTGATTTTTATTTCGTTTCGAATTGGCTGGTACTTTATTGGTAAACTCAAAGAGATTTGTCGACGATAACGGCAGATAGCTTATGGAATATTTGATAGAATAAATTGTCATGGTTGGTTACGATGATCATAACTGTTTTGTAGTTGAAATTATACACACCGTTTAGTCACTAATCTTAAAAACGGAATGTTGAAGAATGTCCATTGAATCAAGGAATCCTACATGTCATCAAAAGTGAATTCCAGTCAGCAATTAAAAGGATTTTACAACAACGCCCAGTACCGATGAAAAGCCAAATGTTCGTAGTCTCATAACTGCTTCTCGCAGTACTTCCGTAAATTTAGAAAAGTTCCTGAACGGTGTATTCGAAACTCGATCATCATTTTGTGTTCCTTTAGTAATATCAATGTAATGCAATTAAATCTAATCATATCAAAATGCATGTTTTCTCCTGGCCGTTACAGAGAACGCTTTTGCCAAGCTTTATTACGTTTAAAGCCGGCCTGAATTTGCGTGACATATCAAGCACGTTCCTTCGACCCACCAAATGTGCTTTTTACTATGTGTGTTTGCGTTTGAACCAAAAAAAAACATTTACTCACAACATTACGCATACCTACAGTAAGCAAAGCGGTTGACATCCATAACTTCCCAGGACAAAAATACTTCAAATATGATACTACATTGAATTTCCAAACTGCCTGACGGCAAGCACAGGCTTACAGACATAATTTTATTATAAATTATATATTACAGAATAGTACAGAGAAGTGGTCACCAGCGGCAGAGTTTTAAATGCCATTGATAGCCCACAACCCGAATCCATAAAGACGAAGTATAAGCAGAACAGTGAACACTTATTCAGTGGAAAACGGTGGGGCACCGCATGTGCTAATGGTACGTCATCTTCAAAGGACGTCGATGCAATAGATGTACCAGACTAAAAATTCTGATCGTACGCCACTTCGGGCAGCGAGAGCATTGAAGTTTTCATTCGCCGGAATCATTCGTCATAAAGAAAGGAAACAAACAAATTTGCAAAATTGTATAAATGGCTCGCAGAAAACCATAGTTATTTTCGATTAAGTTTCTGGTAATTACAGCTAATCGTTTATCACGGTGAAATATGTATTTAACGTCATTTATAATGGTTATATTCTACGCATATTACAGTATTCTAGTTTTTCAGGAATTACAATTTTTCAGTTTCACATCCGATTTACAAAATGATACAAAAGAAATAAAGTACATTGTGTACTTCATACAAAAAATCTATTTATGCGTTCCGCCCTTTCCGCACACTGGAGGTGCAATCTTCCGCAGCTTATATAGGTATTTGTAATTTAATTGGCGTCCCTGCTGAATTTTATAGTCATATTCCGTCATTACCCTTCTCACATTGTAGATTAATAATAACCTTAAAATTTCTTGAGCGATCTGAGTCTTCAACAATCGCCATAATTCACCGCTATTCTTCTCAGAAATTCAGGACAGAATAATTACTTTCAGAAAATTTGGTAACAAAAAATGGTAACTAACTCTTAAAACACAGTCTTTCATAAATTATCGAGTCAGTAAAAAAAATGATACAGCAAGATTTTGCGGACTCGCGGAATTCGTAAAGCGAGAATCTATAGTCTCCTAGGTTCCGTATTTGAGCCCACCCGAAACACACAATTTCTTTAAATGTATTTTCACGTTAATCTCCTCGTGAGTCGCATATTCTAGTAGAACACTACATGCTTTATTCATAGCGCATTCACACTAGTGTAAAGCAGGTAATGATCTTTTTAAATGCACTGTCATGTTAGTATCCTCGTACTTATGGTGAATTTACATCAGCGTAAAGCGCGCCACTGATAATGCGTCTACAGGGTGAATGTGTACTCAAAATGCTTTTGCTAGTAACAGAAAAAGATATTCCCTACAACTTTATAGGTTACGCAACTTGGTCAGAAAAGCATCTTATACGTGTACAGTTTACGGAAAGAATGTTGATAGCTCTTTCATTGTGTACAGAGCGCTCATGGTATAAGGTGAAACACCAAATTATTGTCTCGATCGTAAACGATCATTTCTTTCCAATAACACACTGATGATATTCTGTCGATGTCACGAGATATTATCGAATATTTCCTGAGATCTAGGGCATGGAAAAAGTCGAGTGCATATATATATATATATATATATATATATATATTTTTTTTTTCCTGAGCATCTATTTGAGCTTATCCAACTAGTCCTTCGCACTCGCTGGAAATTTATTCATTCTCATTGCCACTGTAAGACTTCGAAAGATGCATACTTGAAGCACTGCGAGAGCATGCAAAGTATAGGAATATAACAACTCTTCCGGTACTACGTAACGACAACTACGGTGTTTAACTATACAACGGTGAGGAATAAAAACATATCTTTGTGTACTATAGCCGTATTATGGATACAACGAAGCACGTAAAAATGAAATCAAGTAAAAGTATATCGCACAAATTGTTCACGACTGGCGCGTAGTAGTGATGGGGGTGAATGACTTTAGCTTGTATGTGCGTGTGTGAACTGTTAACGCTCACAAACACTATCTCTTCTTACAGCGGGTGTGGACCTCCGTTCTTCACTCTTTGTGGTGCTTTTTTCACCACTACCGCCTATTGCTGTTGTTATTGACGCTGTTGATACTGCCAATAATGAAGATGAAAAGTCGACAGACAACGCTAGTAAACGCCGGCTTGTTCACTAGCTGTCCTCCGCAGGCGCCGAAAGCCGCTACTGTCGTTAGTAGCGCAATACTTGCAGCACCGGAATAGCAACGAGGGCCCCGGTATGATAGCGGACAAGCCGCAGTCGGGCTGATGCAGAAGTTGGCTGAAATAAGCCGTGAGCGCGAGAGGGGCGGACGCTTGGCTCGAAAAAAACAGCGAAATTAGTGAGTAGATACTGCTGCCATGGATATCCACCAGCAGCAACGGGTGGATCACCTTCCAACTAAGAGTAATTACAGCACAAGAGATATTTGCATCAATGCAACGGTGACTCGTAGCAAAACATTACAGATGTAGCCAATGATATATTTCATGAACGTGACAAATCTACGTGTCGTCGCGTTTAGATGAACGTCTTTAGTCAAAGCGGTACCACTAGGGACCACAATACAGATCACTTATTTATGAACAAGAAGGGAGCACAGCAGTTCTATTCTGAGCACAGCTGTTCGCGAG
Organism: Tropilaelaps mercedesae; assembly: GCA_002081605.1. Taxonomy (NCBI): domain Eukaryota; kingdom Metazoa; phylum Arthropoda; class Arachnida; order Mesostigmata; family Laelapidae; genus Tropilaelaps; species Tropilaelaps mercedesae. Next base: position 7,931 of record MNPL01002578.1, read on the forward strand.
CAGTCGTGTTATTGTCGTTAACATGCACATACGCATGATAGCCACTGAGGCCAGCTAAGCACTGTTGCTTTTATAAATGCGTTAATCGCAATAGGAATTTGTTTCCACCTCCGTGTGAAAAATACTTATTCCCTTTAAATATTATGACCGAAAAAAGACGCACCGTAATGTGACATTTGGATATTGTTCCTATATTAAGCATTCACGGAAAGTCAATAGAATATCACACTATGGCACTGAAATTTAGGAGATTTGTGCACTTGTCTCCTTGAAGCACAACGTTATTTTACAGATGAAATTAATTTTTGAGTTAGGTTTTGTGGAGGATGCCGTGGAATAGAACAACTATATAAATGCAAAGCCTAAAAATATTACACGCAAACAACACTGAGGCCAAACAATCGTTATCGTTTTCTATATAGAATATTAGTGAACCTTTACACGTCACTCTTTTCTGCAATATTTTGTAAGCCCCATTTTTTAATCGTTTTTATCTGTATTTTTTTATAGCTGACCATCAGCCAGCATTCAACGTCCACGGTAGCACTTTTTGCATTACTGCGTAAAACGGACCCCATAAAATGTAAATGTGCAACGGCGGTGATCGATCCCGTTCACCTACCCGTCTCCTTTTATCGCCAGGCGCACTTGAATGCACCAAACCACCGAGCTAGACCATTTTCTTGCCCTTGTGCCTCTCATATAGTTATTTTTCTTCATCTCTCCGTTCCATTCCGTATTTATGTTTTTATAGAAGGAATTATGCCTCATTAAGACTTTACTCATATCCTGCCCATAACCTACGACAATCGCTTCTAACACCTCAGTACGGACGCACGCAACAACATACATATAGTTTACGCAATGTAAAGTTACAACCAAATTTATACTTATAAAACACAAAAAGTACATATTGTGGAACTACTATTAAAGACGACGTAAAAATATATCTTGGTATTGCAATTCAAATGCACATAGCAACAAGTATTTTTAAATCACAAATGGAGTCGGCCCACAACGACAAACCGTGGATGAGAAGATTACATCATTTTGCTAGGTTTCAGCAGAACGGGAAGTTATCATTTTGAGAATCAGCAGAGGATAGTAAGTAGTAGTACTGTAATGAACATGGAGTATTAATTCGCATTGCCTTTGGCTTGAGAATATTTAAAAGGCATCGAATCAAATATACTTGCATGTTTTCATAGCGAAATGTAGATGAGGATTTACCAAAAGTATTTCTTCGTGTGTACAATTGAGATTATGGTAAAAAATGTGACGCATTTGTGCAGAAGATACAGTTGCACAAAGATGCGACATCCGGTTATATCGAAACGGTTTCGCAGAAAGGGAAGGTTCAAGATATATTAAAAATATTATCACCAATATTCTCTGTCCTTACTACAATTTTTGCCGCGCACTTGATTGACTGCATAATGAGCTGTTTATTAAGGAGCTTGTTAACTTGGGCGCCAGCATATGGACAATTAGCCGGATTACTGCGTATTTACACTTCGTATGACTTCGTACATTTAATTTATATTCAATACAATGATACTTTAAGTCGGACCAGCTAATGTCCCCAAGCTTAAGTCTACTGCAACATTCATCTCTAAGTAGTGATAGGTAAACCGCATGGTAATTTCAGTATGCAAGTGTGCCGCAAACATCACAATTAGGCAGGCAGCGCCGAATCGTCATCTTCGAGGGAATATTATTGTAAGCAACATGCTTCATGATTGCTTGATATAGAAATATTTCAGAGTGTTAACCGCATAGAATTAGGCAATTTTCAACAGCACTCAGTAGCTGCACTCAGTGTCAAATGACGTCAAGAGTGTCAAAGATGTCAAATTTCATTGGGTGGTGTTAGATTTCATTGGGTAATGACAAATTTCGGCGGGTGGTGCCAAATCACATCAAAAACCTCAAATTACATCAAATGCCAAACAACGTTAAGTCGTGGGTGATCCTAAAGTACACAAAAGGACTCACATAACCGTAAAGAACAAAAATGATTTGTTTTCAATATATGTATATCGACCCACATGCATTTCATAGAAAGTCAACATAAAGAATGCGTAACTTCGGCAAGTTTTGTCAAAATGGCACGCGAAAGTGCAGAGCAACAATAAAGGCAAAGTAGGCCTTGTAAGCTTTAATAATTTACAGCCGTTTCCAATGATGATGGACAAAGATCACTGTAAAGGTACCGTTAATCCGTCAGTAAAACAACCGCAGAGAAGCATACGGAATCTCTCCAGGCCAGCACTTATTTCGTTGTCATGCATGGAGCAGAGAAGCACTGTGATAATTGCTAATGAGAAGAGAAAATACACATGACTTTTTGAACTGGTAACTTGAGTGACAGCGAAATTGAAACAAATATTTTACTTCCGGAATTACAGATTTTAGTAAGTAGTTTTAGTAATCAGAAGAAAGTACAAAAGTGCTGGGCACCAACAAAGTGCAGATATTGAATAGGATTCAATCTTCGAAATCAATATATTCTGATATGAGCAAAATGAACACAAGCACGAATCGATAACAATTTTTTCTTTTCTGGATGAGTTGGAGTTTGGTCATTTTTCTATCATGAATGGGATATCAACAATTGCAATTTTCCTATCATAAATAGGACATCTAAGATAATAGAATATTAATGAAACAGAGGTTGAGGCTAATATAATTGAAGTAAGTTTTGAAAACTAATTTTTCCGAAGGTATAAGGATTCAGCAGACTAATCAAAATATACAGCAACTACGTGACAGATGTCATGCACGACAAATAATATAAAATGATTTGAAACTCCACAGTCATGAAATTAAGACAAAATTATAACAGGTAAGCGGATGGATAGAGTTAGCGTTATTTAGCGCGTTAGCGCTTTCGCATCTTCGAAGGCAACTGTATGCGTCCATTTTCGTTTTAGCTATTCGCTTACACAGTATTTAACTTGGTTCGAAACAAATTATATTGTACGGTCTAATTGCTTTGACATTCTAGGGTTATTAACGATACTATGCATACAAAGAATGTCTCAATTCGCCTAAAAGTGTAAAAGCATAATGCAGTACAATTATGCCCTTTCGGGTGTCATGTGCTAATTATTTTACTAACAGATATCTTTCACGTCCTGCATATTGAAGGACATTTTGAGGAAATTGAAATCGAATGTACACATTCATTTGTGTATATAGTTCACAATCAATCGACGTTTGACATATAGGACCAAATCAGGTCGTATGTAAAACCAAAATACAAGCGTGTGCATGGTTATATTGGCAGGCTTTCAAGAATACATTTAGCAGACATATTTGTCCCAATGTGTAGTAATAGCTTCTCTAAGTAAACAGAAAAACCGATGTGAAAAAAGCAAGCTAAGAGGAGTAGGCAGGACGAAGCTTGATTAATTTTTGGGTGGAAGTTCTTAGTGAAACTCTGAAAAAGCCACATCTACTGTACAAAAAATGCGATGAGCTCCTAAAGAAATACACAAAAAATTACAGTGAAGTTTGTCACAATGAAAAAAAGTCAGCTAGAAATAGCTTTGCATTCTAGTAGAGCAAATAAAAATTATCTTGAAGAAGAATTTTTGTGAAGCGAACTTGTGTTATTTCGATTATTACAGTACACTAACCACTGTAAGACCGAATTTGCACGGTAATAAGAAGTGTAGCATTATCACATACATCCGAAAACAATAAATAAAGCTAGCGGCCGATAAATAGGGGTAAAGGGGGGGCATGGAAATAGACGAAGTTTAAATCTACTACAATATTCAATTACAATTACCAACTGTCGTCTACACTCGCATATTGTGGAATGCGTATGTCAAAAAGCAAGGAACCATTATCGGAGACAATAGGAAAGCAAATGAGGATGAGAATGAGTACGAATATATTGAGAAAAACAAGGCTCAATGCGAGCTGGGACAAAATATAGATTAAATATTTTTGAAGCGTGAGCACCTTGCTGTAAACGTCATTACTCAAGTCGTAGCGTCAATTTTACTCCGGATATAAATAGCAGAATAACGAACAAACGAAAAAACAATGCCACGCGTACAATAGATAGACCTAACTATAAAAGTTATGCATAGCACAGTTAATACTAAATAGACTAAAAGAATAATATATTTATTACCACTCACCTATAACGTAGTCGTATTCGATATGCAGCTGTTTGGCCTGAAAAGGAACCACCTGCTCACCGAACCGTACAAATATGAAAGCTGAGAATGGAATGAGTGCAGGTAGGATCGGCACATCAAATAGAGGTCGACTACCATCCATTCCGTAGATAGCAAAAACTTTTCGCATCAGGCACCCGATTACCAAAATCACTAAGAGCCGCATCCTTGCGCGGCCCCACGCCATCACAGTGACGAACGGAACCTAATGATGGTTCACTCACTAAAGATTATTTGCCCCTCTACCAATGTTCTTGAAACACGTAACAATAGTAATAATCAGTATTGTATCAGTATAGTATCTATTGAATTCGCAATGGTGCTAATCCGTAAATGGAAACCAATAGCATCACTTGAGTTATATGTCTCCCTCAAAGCACTTTATATGAGTGAGACCAACTGTCTGTGGGAAACGCAAAGTAATCCGAGTTACTTTTTTGTTAGCCTCGAGTCGATCAATAGCACATTATGCTCGCTAGGGTAAACCAAAATCCGAGAATACTTGATTTCACTTATAATGACACAGTGCTTCCGTCGCTACCGGCTGTGCAGAACGGTTCCATATGTGTGGTGTGTTTCTTAAAGTTTTGGCCCTGGTTTAGAGCAACGTGGATATAGCACGCTGACTACCGTTGAACTCACTTCTTTGCGCCGGTTGATTTCAGCATTCAACGATCGACTGATGACAGACAGCCTCGGTCCAAAGAAACCCAACAACAATACCGACGCCAGGCAAGCAACTGTGGCTCTATCTCATGCGGTAGTTGCAGTGACTTTGCTGGCTGTGACTGTAACGGGTCTGAACGACGGGCTCACTGTGACTCAACCATGGCTCCACCATGTCAGTGTGCCCTCACTTCAGTCAGCTCTTCTCTTCGGCGTTACCCTCATCCTCAAACGACAACCATTTCATTCCCGGCTTTATCTGACGTTGCTTCGTTCTAAATATATTCAATTTCAATATGACATTCCCTGATTACTTTATTTCACTGATAAAGTACTAAACTATGGTTATGCGATGCAGCCTAAACTTGTCATTGACTTTTTTCGCTGCGGCTCTTGAGACGAAATATATTCATGTAACACATAAAAACGATTTTCTACATGCACACGTACAATCACACAATTGTACATAATTAGAAAGTTATTAGGCACAATTATATGAGATATATATAAGATACGTATCCCTCTACATGGATATTCAGATTGTACTGCCGTGGTTCACCTCAAAAATCTCTGAGCCGCTTACTCTGATACATAAAAAAAGGCCGATTCTCCATAACTACGAATAGCCTTTACAGAGAAAATGAAAGAATCTCAATTGGCGACCAAGGCTCTAGATATATTAAATCAATTACTTTTTTAGCGATTTATTTTTCCTTGTTTTTAGATTACACATCGTTATTGCTAAACGTCTTAGAAACTCGGCAAAAGTGTAACAAAATTCAGCGAAATCATAATACGTTAGGTTCAAGCCACACTTAACGTTGGCCACAATTAAATCTGTAGCAACGGAAACAATCTCAATCAAAAAACTTTGAAAAAGTCGATACTGTAGGACTTTTTAGTCACGAACATAACATACCAGTAGTTCACTTATTAGGAGGTTAACTGCGGACGTGAAGCGCTAAAAAGCAGATAATATAGATTCTTACCTACAAATTGTTTGATCAACTTTTTTGTAGATCAACTTGCTTGCAACTCTTTTGATATCGGTTTTTCAACTCAAAAGCAAACAGATATAAATGTTCAAATTATTATTATATAAATTTAAATATGAAAAAAAATGCCAAACACTAATGGCAACAATATGGGTGGAAGTGAGTGCCTTTTTTCGACAATCCAAACCATGTGGCACTCAGTCGCAACTTGGCATAATGGCGAAAACTCAAGTAAGTCAAATTGAATCCTGAACTCATTCGTGAAGGCCAGGAGCTTTCGCAACGTAGCGATGTAGACCCGTGCTTCTATAATCATGGTCATTTATTAATACACATTTTGAATTGCTTTTTTTGAAAGGAAACCCAACAGTGGGAGCCCTAAAAATGGGTTTTGCTGAAGGGATGCTGAATACATCAATATCATTATTCAACACCTATTCTAGTGCAAGGATACAGGTAGCTTCGCCTTTGTACAAACCAGTTGTAGAGAGATGAATAGCTATCATTATTGAGTTTTGTTTTTATAACACAACAGGTTTAGTCATGTCTGTTAAAAAGAATTCCAGCTAACTCTTAGTTTTCCTAGTTCTATTCAATTCTATTAAAAGCGCAGATTATTTAGTATAACATTAATTGGTTTAGTCTCTCTGTACTTCATTCAGTGAAGTCGCTATACAGGCCGGATGATGGTACAAGGTTGTTGTTGTCAGAGTTACTTAAAGAACCGAAACGTATTCCTTTACATATCAGTTCTCTGAACGCGACTATAGCTTAGCTTTACGATTATTTAGAGGCGATTATTTTTAGATCTTGGGGCTTATTATTATTATTTTCAGAACTTTATTATGATAGGGCTAATTAAGCAGTTCTCTATAATGAGTTCAATATTGTTTCCAAACTTAAGCACAGCAGGCAAAAATAGGCTGGTGCAAACGTTCAGAGCTTGCGGGTACGTTTGAAAAACTACGCAGAAGTGTTTCGAAGGAAATCATGTTAACTTCAATAACTGAAAATGTATCTGAAGAAACTGGCGAGACTATAAAAGTTATATCTGCTAGAGCGTCAGGTGACTTTTATCGGCCATACACGGTCGGTTTAAAGCGTTCAGCAGTGGACCTCAAGTACACAACAACACAATTACGCTTCAAACATATAATATTAAGACACGTAATAAGGTTTTCCGCAATTTTCGACAGGTGCGCAAAGTTAAATCTGAGTTTAAATTTCCTTGTTCACTCTACTTGCACCTTCATTGCCACTTTGTCACCGATTCCAGTGCTGGTGATTATACATCGGGTCGGTCATGTAAACGTGTAAAAGTTTTTGTTCTATCAACAAATGAGAAAACTTGACCCGAAAACAAGTATGAACACTCTAAGCAATTTTCTCTGAGGATGCGGTATTCGGACCCGCATATCCTCCCCGTATTATCCACAAACACATCTTGGTCTACAAACACACCTTATATATTACACATGTGAAAGCAAGCTTGGGTCTGTCTTATTTCGAGACCTGAGAAGAAATGGATCCAATGACCAAAAGCCCTATATTACTACAGCCTGTATCATCCAATACTTGTGAAATAAAAGAGGGAATGATTGAACACCAAATAGTGAAAAATGCAAAAATACAAAACTGAAAGTGGAAAAAGTACACGTATCGCAGGGACGGAAGCACTAAGAATTATTTTTTAAAATGGTTCAGTGGTATAGTGCTCAGGACCGACTTCCGTGTTATATTAGATGTAGTGTACTGTGATTTAAAAATGTTTTTAAAAACGTGCCTTTTAATTTCTTGATATTTGTGTTAAATGGAAAAGGAGTTCGTAATATAGTTCAAAAATATTTGGAAATAATTGTTAGTCGATAGTGAGAACGCTCTACGTAAAAATGTAAGTGTTTTTGCAAGTATTACTTATTGTAACAAATATAAGTATTACTTATTGCGATGTTATAAAATATACGTCATATAATTGTGCAAATGTAATAAGATGTAGCGGTCGACAGAGACATCTCAGTGTTATTTCAGGTGGATCGATCGACAATCATTGTGATAAAGGCAGATCGTGGAAAAGCTACCCAATTTTTTTTCATTTGCGCAATAGAAAGAGCGATCCGATTAAAGGTTATTATCAGTCAGTTAACATACCCAATTCCTCATATAGATGTAAAACAATTTGCAAATTAAACGAAAATGCATCAAGCCACCGAGCTCCACATTCTCATACCACTTTCATTAAAAATGTTTGCTAAATAATTCACTATTGCGGTAAGTGTACATACCACTATAGTCGTTGCGTACACTAGACTATATTTTCTTTTAGCTTATTTTCGGCCGATTGAAGCCGGTTATTTAACCCCTGTCGTATTTTTCTGTACCCCTGTAACTCCTGTAATTTTTCTATAACCCCTAAAATATTTTTCTAAGCTATTTTGCCGTTTCCGAGTAGGAATGTCGCGCACGCATCGTTCGTAGCTGACCAGCGTGCACGGCATTCGGGTAGTCGAACATGTTTCTTTTTAACTAATTATAATATGTTACTGTAATTGTGAGTTATTAGGGTTTCCACATGAGGGTTATGAGGGATCTACCACAAAGACCGACTAGAAAGCCGGCATAGCTTATAAGAAAAAAGTATTTTTTGTTGTATATGATTAGTCCACACAATTCAATAATGTGTGAACGAAACATATACAACACATGAGAACATATGACGTTGCTAGAAACAGTTTTCGTTAACTTACTTCGTGAATGATCCACGAACATAATTTTGTCTCTTCCAATTAAATCAGTAATGTCATCAACAAAGACTAGACTTTGGGCACCGAAGAACTTTTGCCAGCGAAAAACAGGGTCAACATACAGGCAGAAACCGATCAACTATGACAAGTCCCATATTTTTCTGTGGAGCTTTAGGAGTTTTCAACGGCCTTTTTCCGCACCACTAAGGTCAGCAACGTAGATCTGGCTGCCAAGACATCGAATATTATATTATGCCAGAAGAACCGACTGCTGATGAATAAATCACAGAAATATAGGGTCGTTGTCAATAATATATGTTTTAGTATAACATAGTTCTTAGAGTTCAGCCTAATACAAAGGGGGTACACGAATGGTCAGTTCAAGATATGCGAGCCCCACCTATAGTTCAATTTTTCCTAGCATAACTCGCCTGGCATAAAATTTGATGTCATAAATTTGATTCTACCGTAAAACTTCATTACCTCAAAGCGCTTTAGCTACAGACTAAAAGCGTATCTGACAATATATGAAGTCCCTTGGTAACCTGCAAGATACTGTGATTTTTTTCACTAATATTACCTAGTTACCGTTTCTTCATAAGCTGGACTTTCATATCCTGCTTGATTCTTTCAATTAGATTTGAGCTTTAAATCGACTTTACAACATGGCATAGAGAAACCATCAGATTGTTTACCCGTCAATGCCATTTTTTGGTGGTTTAGTAAGCCTGACGTGCGCATATGTCTACGAGGGCTCTGGTATCACAGGTGTTTTTAGAGCTCCACACAAGTTATACCAGAATACTGGCCGTAGCCGCATGTACGCTAAACATTCTAAATCTCCAAAAAAGGAGTTGAGTAATGGTTTCACTATGCCGTTTTGTAAACTCAAGTATAATCGTATAAATCATGTACTGTTTCAAATAAAGGCGAATACGAAATGTGGTTTATGAGGAAAAACAACTGTATAACGTTGAAAGAAAAATTTAAAAAGTTTGTTGATAACAACTTCGTGGCCTCATTGTCCTGTAATTTGATTTACCTGACCTTTTTCCGTTACGGTAGCATTAATTTCCGCTTAGCAACATCTAAAGTGACTCATTGAGTTAAAAAAACTAAATCTGAATCAATAGACAGGCAGGTATCTTCAGCAATAAGACTTAGCTTATCACCCGTAGAAACGGCAGCCGTTGGCACGGAACTGAATTAACCATCATGTCGGAATTTGTTGAAAACTCATACCGACCACCCATACTCAAAATTATCTACTTTAATTTATGCAATTTTAGACGCCTCCCAAATAACGTTAAGGCGAATCTTGTTCTAAAATTATGACAGTCGAAGTAGGAAGGTAACTACAAACTTGACGTGAGAATATCGCCTTATGCTTTTGCGAACCACGATAGTTACAGCAGTTTCTAGCAGCCCCTTCGGTAATAAGCCACATTTCCAAGCTGCATGTTTCCTTATCATAGACGCTATCTCCCTACATCATTTTCACCTTTCGTGATGATTACTGCACCCGACGAACAATCTATTTGTCTTTGCATTTTTATTGTATGCTAGGCAAATGGCTGGAATTTTTCAAAAAGACAGGCTAATCTTTCGTATGTATTTACGGGCATCTTGCTTAATCTAGTGGGCACAAGCAGAAAAGAAAACATATGTTATAAAATGCGGGGATATCTATGTAACAAAAAAGGCTGCTAAAGCTTTCAAGTATGGAATTTTTATAATATATATATACATATATATACACTTAAGCTTATTCAAGAAACTCAACTTTATTTCGTATGAGATTCTCTCCCGGAAAGCTCTAGAAATAAGTTTAAATTTTTGCTCCAACCGTAACAGTTCACTGTGTGTCCTTAGTCGGAACAGTTTTTTGAGGACACAGCCCGAAAATTAAAATTGTCTGGAATGCTCTACTGTCAAAACTAAAAATGGTAGCAGCAATATTTATTAATAACAGACCGGTGTGTGCTCTGTAGTTTGTGCAATAATCTCTGTTTGGGCTTTGCGTTTATAAATGTTGCTACCTGCATCTAACTCATACGTTAATTATAAAAATACTATTGTCTTGTATGAACTGTTATAGGATCGACATAAATCAATGTCCATTATTGCATGTTATTAATATCCACTTGACTGATAATATAACAAAAACGATGGATTGATGTCTTGTACAGAAGACAAATTTAAGTTTCGATTGCTCTTAAAAATAAACAAAACGATAACAAAAGTTCTCTATCTTTTCACAGTAACACTCGTCAGTCACTGCTTTGCGAATGGGGCCTAATGATTTCTTTGGACCGCAGGTCGCACAATATTGTTATGTACGCTAGATGCAACAACGGTTCGTGAATTAATTTAAGCTTATACTTGGAATTTTTTAAGCTTATATTCGACAAATGTGCCTATTTACTCCTGCAATGAGAAAATATTAGGTCCCAGAAGGAAAAATATCCATATAGGTCATCCGTTCGTGCACACAAGGGGTTGAAAATTTAATTATTACCGAAAAATGTGTGTTTTATTTAATATGTGTTTATGTATAAAAAGTAATGATAATCGACACTATCGTATGCCTACCTTAAATCTCAGCAAGTCAGCTTGTTAGCGAAATAAAATATTCGAAAATCTGAATCATAAGTTATAAATAGTTGAAGATCTGTTGCGACTTTCTAATCGGGCTTTTTCGGATAAATTTTCTCCACGTCAACCTTATCTTAGTATTTCACCTAAACTCTTTTGTGAATCTATGAAACATGCTTCTGAAAAGAACCTGTGATACATACTTTATATGTAATCCGTTAGATGGCACGCACTGGTCACTTCTGAACCGGTATACCGCATCATTCAGAGTAGTTCAAAAAAGAAAGAGCTGATAAAAACTACAGGAAGCATGTATTTTACGAAAAATGAATGAAGAAAATATAGCAGGCGACAAAAAACCTTTAGCTTTCAGTTGGAGTGCAGCTCAAAGGATTATCTGAAAATTCACTTATTTTGTAAATTAAATACATAGTGCAAGTGCAAGCAAGTGCACTCATATTTATCTAGTCACAGGACGACTGCTTCTTTATGAATAAAAAAAGGCATTTTCTAAGCATCAACCTCTAATTCAATTAGCACACTTCCACCACATTAAGTTTTGCCCGATGGGAAATTCACTCGCCCTACTTTACGAATTATGGCACGAGCACCTCTAAGAAGCGAGAAGTAGTGATCTGGAGTTTACCTCAAATGTTATGTAATACTGAACAATATTGTTGTTCCGATTAAAAAACGAAAGAACCCAAGCATTTATAGTGTCATACAGTATTTCCTATGTATATTTGCTACATGTCTTGTGCTGGGTAAACCTATGAATTCCCGAGGGAAGGTATTAATTTAACGTAACAAGCTACCAAGTCTCTCCCTCTCAGAATCAGCCTTTTAACTTCAATTGGCTTACATGGCTGTCAAAAGACTGCTAAAAGAGGCTCGTACCTCTAATTTGAATAGAAATCGGTGTAGAAATTGGTATAGAAAAGGCATGAGTAAACGCGTTTGTAAATCATGCTGGAATTTCAGCTCAGCAAGCCGTCGCTATTTTTGCCAATCTGTTATGTGAGCTCCTCGTGAAGCAACAGCTGATTTACCGCTCCCTGTGTCACTATTACTACCTGTTCTTGAGCCAGCAAAATAGATAGGAAATGACGAATTATTTTATTAGAGTTTGAAAAACGTTTGTTTTCTCGGGCTACTGAGCATAACGTGCGCTCGTTGCGAAAAGCCGCAAGCTCAAACTTGACGGCTCAAAAAATTAATGTAAAAACTAAAAGAGCCATGGGTAATAATCTTTTATCCAATCCTTCCGTCTGTGTAGAAATTGTTATAACAAGCTCTCTGTCAAATGATCACGAAGATAGTGATCTTCTGTCATAGTAAAGTTTGGTTGCCATTGAAGCTTGTTATTGAACTTGCAGTTGCCTTGTGCTCACAATATGCTGAGCTTCAGCGTATTCCCTGAGTTTAAAGTGTATTCTCTAATATACGCCGCATACGGTTCCATTCAAAGCTAGATTTAAGTTGTCTCATTAGACAAAAAATAACCTCTATAAATCTTAGGAGTGATAACATGCAATCAATTAAGTGAATCAAAATATAAGTAAATTAAACAGAAATACGATATTCATTAACTATTTTTTATTTTAACACTAACACCTTGACATTCAATCCTGAAATTAAAAAATGCCTAAGCCGGGAAATTCCGGTAATTGTGCTCATTTGTGTATGCAACTCCTAAAAAAAAAACACTTGAAATGGGTGTTACCTAATTGTTAAAGCACTCAAGAGGCCGTAAGCATCTTTTTGGTAAAAGTTCGAACTTCTTTGTAACTTCGAAACCGTTTGGTAATGATATTGATTAAAGAGTCTATTAAATATGACTCATAATACATCTCGTCAAAAATGATACATTTTATGCTGGAGCTCTGGTTGATAACCAGAATATATCAGTTAATTCAGAATTTTTCAATCTCAATATTATATGTCTTGAAATAATTTATATACTTCATACAAAATCACTTCCTCATTATTATTAACATTCTTATTCTCGTACGCGATGTTCACTGTAGCAATATACTGAAAGGTTACTGGCAATAAATAATTGGCCAACAAAAATCGACAACGTTGTCCAACTTGCAATTGAAAACTAAAGTTACTCTATATTAAACGGTAATTGACTATTTTCGTTACTCAGTAGCAGTCAATAGAACCACTTCTTAGCAATGGTATAGAAAACTATTCACAATATTCAAAGTATCTGACATTCTTTCGAAGGCGATTTTTAGAAAACGATGCTAGACCGTGTAATGGGCGTTTTAAACGCCTCATATTATCACATTAAAATTCGTGTTTCAATGTTAGGCACGTCACGAGCGTCCGTATAGCAACTAAAACAGCAAGCAACTAAAACAAACAAATGTATCACACTGTATTTAACTTCTCTATATTTAAATATATTTAGGGAGAATATGAGCCCACATATAACGACCACGGTAGCGCTTTTTGCATTACTTCGTAATGGATTCCAAAAATGTAAAGATCCGACAGGATCAAACCCGTGCCTCTGCGTGTCTCTTACTAACGCGCACCGAGCCATTGAGCTCGACAAACTTCGTTTCCCTAAAGAAGCTGAATTTAGTAACTGTCAGTCACAAAGTTGCGACTGACAGTTACTAAAAGTGCGTAACCGTACGCAGAATAATAAGCCTAACGGGGATGGCTCTCCTTTACCCTGCTACGGATTTTATTCCCCTTCGAAGCTCAACTAATTACTAGAGAGAGAAAATAGCTAACTTCGAAATTTTTTCCGCCTATCAAACAATGCAGTTTTTTGTTTATATGAATACATAAAATTTGAGAAAAGAAGACTTGGAAAACATGCGTGCTCGTCTAAACGCGTAGTACAAAGGTGCTGTGGCGCCCCGCTAGCCTTTGAGAAAATGAGCGGTCTTGTCCCGCAAATGTCTAGCCACCTAGAACAAATGTGAGAGTGCTTCATTAAGACAATTAGGGAAAACATTTCGATGATTATTTAGGCAAAGTCATTAATTGAACTTATAAAAGAAAAAGTGAAAAACGTAATGGGCACTATAAAAGGCTGGAGCAAGGTACATCTGCGGACGCAGCTGCGGAAAGATATAATTTCGACAGGCAAAGGATGCGAAAACAGCACGTACGCATATATTTGAAACAGCTGTACAACAAAAACTTTCAAATACATTTCCATTCCACAATGAAAATCATCTCACGCTGCCTAAAACACTGAAGTAAATTATACAATTGGATTGCCTCTATTGACGAAGTTTGTAAAAACACTTATAACCGTAGTAAATTTTTTCCCAAGTAAATGTGGTCAGGGCTTTATTAAATTGAATTAATATAAAGTTGAAAAACCACTTTAATTAACGGGGCTATGCTGTTGCGAAAAATTGTTAAACAAATACGCATCAAATGGAAAATAAACGTTCGTCCATCTAAAAATTTTTTTGAGGAGGGGACTACTCAGAACAGTACAAAAAGACTTTCCCTAATCTCGATAAAGTCACAAGTGTAAGCCCCACATCAGCAAAAGCCTCACAGATCAAACATCATTATGCAAAAATGTCCAAAAATAGATTTTAAGCATGACTGTATTCACAATTAACGATGGTAACGGTCGATTATGTTGGTTTTTAATGGAAATAGCACTCGTTTTTGTTTCGAAGGAAATTTATTTCTTTATTAACCATATGAGTTGTTAATAAAGAGATAATAGAGTGGTTAAAAGTTGCACCTCGACATACGTATGGATAACTAATGAAGTAGTTCAATACATGGTGCTTCACTTCTTTACTAGGATAGTTGTTAGCGTCCACATGAGCCCAAAAAAGCGAAATCAGCATTATAGAGACGTGGGAAAGTCTCCAAGGCGCAAGAAGAGGATACTAAACAGCAGTCCAGACAAGTGAAGACACGAAATAGAGAGAATTACGCGACGAAGCCGAAAGAGGTGCGTGAGGCAAGCCTTACACGATAGTGATGGTCCAACTAAAAAGGCCACCACAAAAGCTTCCAAAAAATTTAGCCAGAACGCAGTGAGGAGACTATTTTCGAGTCACCTCGACCCAAATCGACTGATAAAGGTAGTCGAAACAGAAGACATTCCGTAGACAACAGGCGATAAGCTCCAAGGGGTTAACGGGAGTACTAAAAAATCCCACCGAAGCAGTGAAGATTTTGCTCCAGGAGAAGCCTGAAAAAGAAAACCCTAGTTTTTGTCCAGAAGCCGGGAAAGTTATCGACCGGCCTAGGTGCATACCGACCGATATGCCTCCTAGACACATTCGGCTAGGCGGTAGAGATAGGAATAAACAAGAGACTCACTACAGAACTAAAAACGAAAGGGGTCTTCTCAGTTGGCTAACACGGATTCCGAAAGAGCCGAAGGACGGAATGGCCATCTAAGGATTTATCGATGGGGCAAAGCGGCAACAATTTAAAAATCAATATTCGAACGAGAATTGCGCACTGATTTTGCTTGATGTAGGCAATGCTTCCAATACATTTAAATGACGCATGATACATTCTAGACGCAATGAGTCTTTCTAGCTTTGACGACCGTCAGGCAAGGGGGCACTATCTTGCCGCTGCTAATGTGCGTAAAGCGTCAATACTGGAATCTCTGGACACATAACGATGTCTTAGATTTAGCTCGGACCAAGCATGTCAAAACGATTGCGCACGCGAACGATTCAGTTTTGCTAGCCACTGTGGGCGACAAAGGAACATTACAGACCGGAGCAAACTACAAATTGAGTTGGATAAGCAACTGGATGAAGCAGCAATGTTTGGACCTAGCTCCGAAAAAACGTTAAACGGTAATACTCGTTGGTGGTACAACTTTTAGAGGGGTAAATACTGAACGAGACCAGAATTAAATTAGGCCGCGCAATATCTCGGCGTCATGGTGACTAAACCCTTAAACGGAAACGCCCATGCAGAAAAGGTAACAGGAACAGTAATAGGGATTAGCAATCTTGCGAAGATCTTGCCTAAGGCTCAAGATAATAGGAGGAAAAAGAAGGCTTCTGTTCGCCGTGGCCGAAGCCATTGTCGTAACACATCACCCACATGGGACCCGACAACGGTGAAGCTTAAGCGCAATAGGAGGAAACTTCCGAAAGCAACACGGACGCTAGCCATAAGAGTTGCCAGGTAACCAGGTTCTTGTTCTTTATGAAGTCGATTGCCGTCTTCGCAGTAAAATTGAACTCTGATAGACTGAATTTCGTCAGTGCCAATTTTTCACGTACGACGACGTATCAATTCTTTGTCCGCTGTGAAGGTTTGTCGAAGTTTGTTGTCGTTGTAGGTCCACGCAATCGATTCTTAATAACTGAATAGCAGCGCGGCTGGCCGACGCGGAACTTTTTGCGTGACGCAGTTTTTGCAAAATTTGGCCTAGGTGTCCTCATGGGAAAAAGTAACATCTGTCCCAGTGTTAGCACGCAAATTTGAATCACAGCCGATGACTACCACGGAAATCTCGTATGTGCCCGATTATTACGAAGGCTTGACAAAGCCAAGTGAATGGTTTTCCTGCGTGCCAGCTGATGTAGGATTGCGTTGGGCTGTTTTTCCATCATTTTCACTATTATAGCTACAGTCCAAACAAGGACGGCATTTAGACGGGCCCGTAAATCCAAAGCTTTTTTTATATCTTATTGTTGGAGAAACGACGTAATTGATATTTAGCATCACTCACGTCAGAAATAATCATTTTTAATACGTATATTGTTCTTAGATAACTTTTTGAAATAAAATATGAACAAGTGTGGGCCAAAGAGCTCGGTAGTGGCAATGATCACACGTACATTAAGATGGTCCCCTAGCACCTCAGCATGATAAAGTGGACTTAAGACAGAAAAATTTTCTAACATCACAACAAAAAACTATGAAAAAGTCTAAATCACAACTTGCTTCACAAATATTTGAAGACATAGCATTACTTTCGGATCATCTTGCACTTTTTTGTTATGGCTTAATTCTTCGACGTGCTAGCTATCTAGCGCTGAAGCTGAACAATCGATTTTACACCTTAACTAGTTTTGCCGTTCTAGTTAAGACCCTTTCCATTTTTACAAAAACTGCTTTTCGTACCACTTGGAGTGTTTCTAAGTACACAAAGAGGCTGCGTAATAAGAGTCTGTGCAATAGACAAGTTTTGATGTGAAGCAAGGTCACGGCAACTACCAGCATTATAGCAATTGCGTAGCCCTCTACCGCCGCTGTCATTATATACAACCATATATACAATGGTTACATATACAATGTCGTCACGCAATATAAAATTATTTTTATTTATAAGACATCACAAAGAAGCTTCGACGCGTTAAAACTTTGAAACGTGAAACTTTTACTCTTTCTTGTGTAGTCTTACCATGTGGAACATAAATAGGGTGTACAGTGTTTGTACATATGAGAAAACTTAACCTTAACGGTTAATAATAGGGTCAATATACTATTTTTCAAAGATAAAAAATTAAACGTTTGGCTTAGACTAGACAATCTAATAAGAATCTGCCAAAAGCAAACGAATGATAATTTCACTTAAATTGACGTTACGAGTGTGAAAAGTAACAATATTGTTGTTTTCGTGTATAATACTTATTTAAAGGGCGACTTAGAATTAAACGCCAATGTAGCTTCGCAAGTCAATCTACGTTTGAACCATTTCAAAAGTAGTTCGCGATTATAAAGTACAAAAATTCTCAGAAAAGCCTTACTTTGACTTATTATATTCTGTGCCACTAGGGGTATGCAGAATCATAAATCAAAATATTTTAAGAACTTAATATCTTAAGGTAAGGGGTTTAGCAAGAAGTGTTTAGCAAGGAATAATAAGATAAACTAAAATGACTAATTTGAGAGTATAGCTCACTAGGCTATTTGCGGTAATAAACTATAGCTGTAGCGTATAGGTGACTTCAACTATAAAGTTAGGAAATATACGTCAAATTTTCTTTCGTAGGACCATTAAATCGCCCAGAAGCTTTCACCATACCGTAGATAAACTTATATGTTCAGCCTTTAGTACGTGCATCGTCTACATTGCGATTAAGACGTGTGAAGGTTTTCCAGCCATCACATCAAAGGTCTAATACACTCCAGACTATACCTTTCTTAGCGGTATTTAATTAAAATAGCCAGTTTTTTCCGGTTTTTATGTATCAATATTGTTTCTGGCCCCGCGCTTTAGTCTCTTCTCCTTTTTTTGATACGCCGAAGTGCGACCAAACATCTATTTAATACCGTCCCCTGCTTGGTCTACCGCGCCTTACATACGTGTCAGTGTAAGTACGACATTTTTTCCGCCTATCTTCTGGCTAAATGCAGTTAAGTAATTTGTTTCGTACGATCCTTATTACTTAGTCACAATCTGGATTTTCTTTGTTTTCCTCTGGATTTACTTCTATACTGCCATACTAATAATCTTTTCGGTGTTCTGGTTCAGTTCCACAAATTGCTATGGTACTACTATCAAATAAACTGTTGTCAAATAGAGGTCCTTACACTTGGTACTGAAATTTCCACGGCCGCGCTCGTAACATTCGATCCAAATTAAATGTTATGTTAATAGCAGTTCATGTCATGGTTTACAAGTTGGACATTATAATTTTTTACAGAATAATAATTAAGCTTAAAAACAAATAAATAAGGTATACGCTTATACATAGTACCTGATAGTTATGTGAGAATTTGATTCCATATGTTATAGTGTAATTATTTATTCTGGGTTTTTGTATCTTGTCACACTTGATAATATAATCGACTTCATAATAATAAGGAGCATGAAAGCATGGTTCTTTACACTTACAATTCCGTACTGACAACAGCCCTCCTTAGTTATTTATATTTTATTCTATCCGAAAGGTCTCAAGGAATGTATAGTATGATAACAGCTTTGCGAAGCTCGACTGGGCAACCAAACTAGTTGTCGTTTGACGCAATGAGTTCCATAGGGTGCAACCTGTGATTTCTAGTGGGCTCGCCTTTAGCGCAGTCAGCGCAAAAGATGCTACCAGCAATTTTCGGCAGTGAAGGGGCCGGCTTACTTAATCCACGAGGAAGACGCAATCCAGAAGTCCTTTCAGAAGAGACGACTACTCGAATGAAGCATAACTATACAAGAGGGCCTTCTCGGCGAAACGAAAATATTCAACGAATGATACCCAGTGAGTGAGGAAGGGAATACGTGCACTCATCATCTTCAGTGTGAGCTGTCCAGGTTACTAGCCACCGCTGTTATTCTTGCAATCGTTGTTGTTGTTCACGCTGTTATTGTCCACACCGTTGCCATTCGTTACATCTGCTCTGTCGACGCTAACGCGAATGTTAGAGAAAAGACCAACTGGTAGCAGTACAAGCAGAACTAAGAAACAAAGCGAATCTCGCGTCTGAGGTGCAAAAGCTCAATTGGTGTGAGGGTGTAGGGCTTCCCGTCGTAAGACGGCCCACTATAAATGTTGGAATTGTTAGAACGTTTCTCAGAACATCTTAGGGAGAAGGTGTACATCATCGCAGTGAAGTGCAATGAAAATTATAGTGTAAGTCCCGTACTGCAATAGTTTAGTGCAGCCTCGAAAATTCTTGTGAATGCTAGCATTAAATGTTAGGATACATTACCATAGAAGTGCATCGAATGTTGTGTCACGAAAAACGCCTTTTAATTATCGTGAAGTTTTATACTAAATGTAATATTGTAACGAACATCTTGTGGCATAATTACATTATTAAAGAATTTGGACTATATATTTTATTTAACTGGAGTTTCTTTTAGGGGAAAATTTTGAAGTGCTGTTTGCTGATAATTGGAACCGGCGCTTGCCTATATTCATATCTTGGTTCATTTAGCTCATTTTGTACAACCGGATTCATGGCTTTAGTATTTCTCAGATTGGTATCTTGCTTCAAGCATGTTTTGTATTGCCGACGTTGCTCAGACTTTGTTGAAAGTTGTATTTGAATCATGCGATTGGTACCTCCCCAATCATTCTAGCTTGTTGTATTTTGTTAACCTATCCAGCCTCAATTAGGGAAAACTGCATTGCTTAGTAGGTACTAAATATTTGTCTCTAAAATAGAAAAATACAAATGTCGCCAGGCGTGACAGCCTGTTCTGACTGGCAGTTTCTAACCAACGGGCATAACAACTATACATACAGTGCAAAACACTGTATTTTAAGACTACCAAACATGTTCATGAAATTGAATAAAAATATTTTTACCTTTCTAAAAATACTACTTTCGATTTAAAATGCTACTAATAGCCAACTATTTAATTAAAAAAGCACTATATATACCTTGCTGCCCACAGATATTGGATAAGGAATTTCAAATTGTATAGCAGGGAACTATTCTTATTTATATGACCTAAATAATTGGCTAATATATACAAAATAATGTGATTTTCACCATATAATCAAGTTCTTTCCTCCAGATAGAGATAATTTATTTTTACACGGCAACATGGCAAACTATGGCTTTGGTTTGTAGAAATAATTTTATAGCTTGTATACAAACGCATTCACTTTTCTGTTAAATACATTGTTCCCAATAAAAGGGTGTCGCAGATATATCGCAGAAAATTCATCTATTTAAGCAACTTTATTTGCATTTGTTTTAATGGATTTCTGCTATATTCAGTAGTTTCTGCTTCAGTCCCGCCATTCTCCCAAAGATAAAATTTTGATATGGCATCTTATTAGTCTTCTTTCTTTATTTTGGTCTGATCTGTGAGGCTATTCGGCCTATACAGGGCACTCTTCCAATCACTAATTAACTAAAATAATGTAAAAAATGTGAAAAAAGCTTAACCTTGCAAATAAACAATTTTATTTTGACACACCTATTAATAAAGATACTTATTTTGCGGCAATGTGAATGCTTATCACCAATGAATTTCATAATTATCAAATGCGTATATATATGCAATTATTGCCTAATTGTGAGGATCTTCAAAAAGAATTCCCCAATGAGCAATGACGTCGAAGTTACAATTTTCAAATATATACCTTTGGCTGAAATTTTAGTCGGTCAGTCTTTATAGTGCAGTGAAACCATTAAAGGAGCGCAAATATATACTTCAATTCATTATCAGTGGCGTCGTGGATAAAACGCCGATCAATTTCAGTTGAGAGCGCGCATGCTCGGTGAGGCGTCTGCGTGATCTTTTCCTGTATGATTCTCTGTTGAGGCGTTAAAACATTCAATAAATTTGACAAAGGCATGCGCAATAATACCGCAGCACTAAAACCACTTAGGTTCTTAAATTGACATCCCTTTAGAAGCACTTTGAAAGGTATCACCTAAAGTAGGTGTCACCTTAAACCAGCTTCAATTTAAATGTTTCGACACTAATAAGTAATTATAAAAAAAAAGCACAAACAGTCTAACGAATGGGTCAGGCTACATCGCCGCAACGATCAGATCGATAAATTTTACTTTAATGATGTGGCAGCACCTAAGATAATATATGTGGCGAGAGTTCAACAAGGTAAATAAATGGTAATGGTTTAAACTCCTAATGCCGCTGCTAGTTTACGCCCGTTCGATTCTCACAATATTCTCTAGATGGTCAATTTTCAAAAATATTAAGTTGTAAAAAAGTTCTTTTCTTTCTGTTTTCTCGGCAATCATTGCTTTTTGTTAAACATCGCAAAAAATCCGAATATATAATGAATGCCAGCAAAGAAAGTAATAATCTTCCGACGCCTAACAAATAAATTATCTCGACTTTGTTCCAAATAATATTGTAATTATAAAGCACTGGCATCGTAAGAAATAAGCTAAAAAGGCTCCATTAGTATATTTACGACGTTCTTAGAGTATCTTTGACTATACGTGGCTCATCTGTATAATCATTATAATTTGTTCGAAATTATTGTTCATCTGTAGATGACTCGGAAGTTGTTGACAACCTTGAAGCAACAGAGATTGAGCAGCTGCTATTTCAAAAAAGCTTCCAAATTCACTCAATGAGTATTTTTCCCTCAAGGATTTTCAAGAGAATATGTTTAACGACACAACTGCACTATCTTTGTAACTAAGAACTGGATAAGTCTCCAAAATTCATACCCAGGTAAATTTTTGGCTAAGTCGACAATGTCCCAAATACATAAAACGAATGGATTGTCATCAGATGAATGACAACTCGATATATCATAGCTCCGTACAAGGCAGTCGGCAAAAATCCATAGACATTTTCTGCATAGATTCGTAGGGTTATAACATGCCATATTTGTAATTTTTATTTTATTTATCTTGATTTTTGTTTTTTATTTTTGTCTCTTAAGACCAGTGTAAAGGGTAAAAGCCAGATGTTTCTGCATTAATCGCATGATAATAAATTATCGTCTTGCTGCAGGATTTTTTCTCTGCTTTTGGTTGCTGCGTACGCCTATGCACAGAACGACCTTGAAGAGGATGACAATGATGAAAAAGAAGACAGTCCGCTCAGCTTAATACAACAGGAGTTCGGCAAAAAGCCCAGTACGAACTATGTAGAGAGCCAATACGCTAATGTCTTTATTCCATGTTACCGTAATTGTATTTAGCATCTATATTTTCTATCTATAGAAATGCGGATGAGAGCAAATATTGTAGCCTACCAACAATATTATGTGTCATAAAATCGGTTTCATCTTCAATAATGCAATGTCTTATATTATGAATAACACAAATGACCAGCCTGAATATTACTTCACTCGCTACTTATTTTGCAAACTGATCATAGGAAATAAACTGTCTTGCGGTCTTAACACTTAACTATGTCAGCCCTACAAATGAAATCTCTTAATTGTTAAATATGCGCTGCTTATGGATGTACTAGTACCCTTTGTCAACCTAGTACATATGTATTCTGCGAATTACTCATTGAGCGTATAACTATATGAGCATTCATCTTTCCATACCCCATAAAGTTATGGTTAGTTCATAATATTATATAATTCAAATTCATTATTTTGCAGGACGCGAACCCGATCTGAATTCCTTATCAGGCTCATCCTCTTCACCTGACAGCGGATCAAGTGGATCTTTGCCGGCAACCTCCTCATTGTCACCTGTTTCTTCGTCTTCTGGTTTTCCATCGTCTCCTAATGTTCCTCCACCGGCTTTGCCACTGAATTTTTCGTCACTACCGCCGCAGTCAAGCCTTGATTATGACGGAGGTTTTTCTTCTCCGTCTTTGTCTGATCCTACCCCTCCTGCTGCAGTGAATCTTGACTCAACAACAAGTTCTCCATTTGCAAGCGCCGCAACAACGCCCTCTTCAGTTCAGACTGATAACTCTGGGAGCGGCCATCTGTCGCCACCCGGTTCTTCTATCGACCAAAAAGGTCCGTCCAGCCATGACAACCCCGGCCATATTCCAGAGTTGACTCGTCGTTCAGACCAAGTTAAATCGCCGGCATTTGTTGACGACCGTACAGCTGAACTACTCTATCATCACGGCTACAGCGGTTTCCGAGACCGTTCGGGCTTATTACCCATCGATCTGTCATTTGCCAGTCGCCTCTACGCCATCCTGCCTCCAGTCCCACGCAACGACGGAAATCGATCCCCAGGCCCGTTCAATTTCGCGTACATTTCGCCGACGGAAGCTGGTGGGGCACATGCACGCTCAGAGGTATCAGACGCTGGAGGACGTCGTGTGGGCTTTTATACCATCCGTCAACCCAATGGCCATGTTCGGCGAGTTAACTATATTGCTGATCAAAACGGCTTTCGGGCGGAGGTGCTAACAAACGAACCGGGAACAGATAATCAGAACACAGCTGGCGCCATTTTTCGCTCTTCAGCTGCCCTCCCTTATCCCGAACGCTTTTCCCCGCCAGCGGTTCCACCGTCTAGCTCACCGCCTGCCAACATTCCGGTATCCACCCCAATTGGGACTATCGCACATGGTCTACCCAGTCCTCTTTCATCGATCTCTCCTTTATCTCCTCTGGCAGTGACTCCTTCCGGACTACCCCTTTCCCCCTCAGAGGTGGCTCGACCAATCAGTCCACTCCGATATTCGACAGCCGCTCAGCTGGAAAACCGATATCGTTTCCCATCGGGCAGTTTGTTTCCCGATCTGCGTATGCGCTATGTCCGTGTCCCGGACGGATTTCGAGCAGTGCTTATACCTCTTCATTCATAGTGAGAAGTAGATCTTGCCTTGATTCCGAGTTGTATATATATAAGAAAGATATTTGGAAAGAATCATCAGGATAAAAGGAGAGCGATTTACGAGTGTGCTTTGGGCGTTGCAGATACAAATACTAAGTTTCATATGTTGTCTTTTTATATATAATGCTTTTAAACACTAAATTGGCAAAAATCGATCGCATATGACAGTCAAAAACATCTGGCTTGTATATCAGTATTTTTGCTGTGCGTAACTGTTTACTTCATTTAGCAAACTTTATGCTTCGTAGCGTGAGCGTCACAGAATGGCATGTGTTAAACCATCGTGCTGAAGCATCAATACGATCTAGTAAATATAGTTCTGTTTTTTATTGCAATCAAGTGCTAAAACTTCTAATGCCTACGAGATAGTATTAATCACTGCTTCACAAATACAGCACTGGCACAAAAGTTTGTGAATTTCAATGTTCATGTGCATTGTGAGAGGGTGTTTCACGATTGCACTGCCATGAAAAGTATGTAATAAAAAAGTTTATTGAAAAGATAAGCGCTGAAAGATATTGAATTCGAGTACTTCGGCGTCGGGTATACAGTTTGACTTTTTAACTTCAGAATAATGGAATTTCTCCGTAAATTAGGTCCAAATGTAAATTACGTTGAATAGTTGCTTCAAATTGCATATATTATCCCCTTTTTCAGGCGCAATTTTAAAGTTCCTTCAAAGGAAATCTACAACTGTGACTTTTCATGCAAATATCCGTCTAAAGGCCGGATATTTGCATGTATATATATATATATATATATATATATATATATAT
>MNPL01002579.1:10329-36516 GCA_002081605.1 Tropilaelaps mercedesae
TAATGCAATCTAGTAGAACACAACAGAACAAGCAGAAAAACACTTTATTACATTAAGCGAATTTAAAATTCCAATGAATAAAGTTTGTATAACGCAAATATGGAATAGGCGAAAAAAGAATATCGCTTTCGTAGTTACTGTAATAATTAATACATTTTTGATATTTCACAAATAACGATGTAAGAATGCATTTGTGCAACGTAAGCTACGAACATGATGACAAAAAAGCACATAAAACCAAAATCAATACTTTGGGAAAAAACCTCAATACGCAAAAATGTCCAAGCAAGTATAAATGGTTGTGCCGTGTAGTCCACAAATGACCAGTACCGATGGTCCATACAAATTGCTTATAAATTTTTACTATCTGTGTCTAACGTAATCTATCCTCGATAAGAAAGGATTAAGATCAGGTTTTCTAAGAGCTTACCTGAATTTCAAGAACTTGCCCAACCAACGCCGTGCTTAAACCGTCGGCCTCGGCTCTGGGTTCCTGAAAGCGGCTCGGAAAAGGCTGATCCTGCTGCTTTCTCTGTTGAACGGGTATCTCCCGAGCTACGCCGTCCACGTACATTAATTCATAGTATCTGGTGTATGGATAAACGAAGTCTATGCTTTATTAACGTTACGCACACTGCCGGCTATCCGCATGATGCGTGACAGCTGATAAAGCTCTGATCGAGTTTACGAACTCTGTATTGCGACTTTGGGATGATCAGTCACTAGAACAACACCAATAGTAAAACACGCACTTTCCCCCGCGTCCGATGCGAACTGGCCTCTGTGGGATCTCCTCCGTATACGCGCCCGCTGGCGTGACCGCCGCAAACTTCGGCGGTTTACGAATTAACGACGCATTGACAAAGTTCTAAAATCACACAGAGATCTTGGCGCTTTAGTTGATTCAAACGACTGAAGGCGTTTGAGTTGCGGTTAAAACTGAGCGTTATAGTATGCACTGGTGCCCATCAATACCCTTATTACTAGGTCAGCCACTTTCAACCTATATAGCCCAGCCAGCTGCACCTCCAACCTGCTAAGGGACAGCATAATTACCTAATATTACGTTTCCATTCCATGCTAGACAAGTCTCATTAATCGATGTACAGTACATAGTTTAAAAGCATTATACGTTCATGTTTTTCGCCTCAGATCAGGTACGGAAAGCCTGATAAGCCGGTAGTTGTGTTCATCACTCACTCTACGTATGCTCGGCCTTATTTTTGATGACTAAATGACCCCAACCTGAATTCCCATGTTCTCAATTGTTTTATATCTACCTTGTCGTTAGCACTACAAGGCATGGGAAATTCTGCAACTCAAATGGATGGGTCAAATCCGAGTGCATTTCACGTGCTTACCTGTATCGTTGTGGATGCACCCGACAGTTCTCCGGTGTTGGCCTCGGCGAACGCGTCATTTTGCTGCGAAATCAGAAACACAGACAGACATGGACGTCACAAAGTGAGCAACCCAACAAAGCCACCATAGGGTGGCAACGATATTCGCCCCTGTCGTCATAGAGCGCAGATGCGTTGGCGCTCGTAGGCTCGGCACATCGACCCTTTCTTCAAAGACCGAATTTCCATACCAGTGCTTCGGCCACTTCTCAGTAAACGATCGATAACTCTACTACAAATAAATTTTATTTTGCGGACATTTTGAGCACTATAGAACGACCTACAGAGAGGGAGCGACAGGATGGAAGTGAGACAATATGGCAGCACGCGCGCGCAGTTGCTAAGCGCACCATATTAATAAGTACGCGTATATGGCTGAAAGAAAAACAGAAAAGAACGATGCATTTTGCTGTAGAGGAGTAGAGCGCTTTGGATACGGTAAAATTTAATTGCACCTTGAAGAAAAATCCGCCGGGGGAATCACTGAAACCGTAGCCGAGCTAGCCTCCTTAATCGTCCTGGTACACTAAATTTTCCGGTCTCTAATTATTTACCATCGTAAGTGAAACAGATGTACTTTCGTTGGGCGACGCTGCCTTTGTGGCAACGTGTTGTTGAAGTCGATAGTTGTGACGCCTGCGCCGGCTGCCATCAGTATTGTCAGCAAGAGCAGCTACGGTGCCAGGGAGTTGGCTTGTTTCGTAGCGCCAACGGCAACGTCGAGGGCTGGCTTAAGAAGCTGGACCATGCGATTCGCGCCTGGCTAAGCGACACCGTGCGGAGAAGGACAGAGATTTGAACGCGTGCACAGGCTTAGTCAGGGACGAAAGCTTTTGGTTCTGCCGCAGGCCGAGTGGCCTACAGTCTCCCCGAAGGCCTCTCTCTACCGAGAGGCCTCCGATTGAGCCCTTGAGCGTTAGACAGGCCGTTCAAGTTTACCGAGGGCTAGAATAGCTTCAGAGAAGAGGGAATGCTTTCCGTTAAGGCCCGGGACCGCGGCTGAATCGGACCAGGCCACTATCACCATGAGCAGCACCGGCAACATTAACCCGGGAACAGATAGAATGCTTAACGCGACTACACACAATAACGGACTCGTGAGTCCAGGCATTCGTTGCTCGCCTCTGCTAGCAACAGGCACAAGACACATCCTTGTAGCAAAAGCAGAAATGGCACACAGGGATCTGAAAAACAAAGTGCACAGGACGCAGTGTTTCGCGGCTGAAGCAAATTTGTGGTAGCCACTTGTGTACGAAATCAGACCTTCGGCACCTAGATTTAAGGCGCACAATATATGATAACTGTCAGAGAAAAACAGTTTGATTAAAATAGCGAGAGCGAGAGAGAGAGAGAGTAGTATGTCATAAAAGATAGTTATACATTCACCTATGAGTTATAAACTGAATATGTGAACTGAAAGACAGGAAAGGACAATGAGCCACATCGACTATCGAAAAATATTAGTAGGTGGGTGCTGTAATAGATTATAACAGAAAAAATTTTGTATATTATGAAATCGACAGATTTCATACATCGTACTTATAGCATCGTGGATAAGTGGTTTGTTACCGCATATCGGCATACCGCCGGGGTACATTCGTTAACTGAGCTCGATTGAAAAAGGTACGCGAAAAGATTCGGCATAAAATGATTGACCTCGGGCTCTGTAATCGAAATCCGTTACCTAGCATCTTTAGAAGTTCGGTATGGCCCACTCTGGTAGGCATCGAAGACAGAGTGCGTTCACTTGAGTAGAAGTCGTTTTTTTTGTCATACCGAAGTGGCTTTGGAGTAGCTCCAATGAAAACGAGAGATTACTTCGTTTTTGTTAGTTGTCAGCTAATTCTTCGTCTCTCGATCAATTCTCACTTCGTCTTTTGTGGTCTCGAAGTTTGGGTTGACATTTCGAATACTATATAGTATCCAATAACAAAGTTTAAACGCACTGCCTTGCGATAGAGTTTATGGGTGCATTTCTGCCTGGTACGAAGGCAGAAAAATAAGGCAGAAAAGTGTGACGCCTAACCAAAAATGACGGAAGAACCTTCTTTCCAACACGATTGGCAAAATTCCCCGATTTTCATCTTAGTAAGTTTGGCCGGCCACCTGGATTAGCTTCGTAATCACCGGTAGGCGACGTGTAGCATGACTCACGAAGATAGCATCGTGGCCATACATGACGTGCTGGTAAACGGCCGCTTCTCACGCTGGGCAATCGGGTGCAGATTCGTCCGGCACACTGAAATCTGTTGACGGTGAATTGTCTCACATTATGGTAATTAGTATTAATAAAAATATATGTACGTTTTATCAAAATAGTCCGTTAGAGACTTTATTCTCTCAGCACGCATGAAGTGAAATTCTAAAAACATTAAACATTTCTAAAAAATATCAGTGCAGAGTTGGTTGAGATATGTGAACCCATGAACAGGGCTGCCTATATATGCAACCCTCTGCGTATCCCTCTCGGGATATCCCTCCTCCTAGAGTGGCTGCCAGTTGAGCTGTCGAGTGCGTTGGGCCACCTGTCAAGTCGCATTACGAGGAACTGTTTTGATTCCAACTGAGACTTCAAGTAGGTACAAAATTGAGTTGCTCGCACAAGTACCCACGAGTTATAAATATATGCGTTGAAGTGTTTGCGCGAATGTACGATTGCAGGAAGCTCGCTTTTTGACAAAAATAGATTTTTTTCACTGGCAGTAATATGGCAATTACGCTAATATGGCTGCATTACCGCAAGAAAATCCACTCCTGATTCTGACTCTGTTTTATTAGCTTAATTTGATGGCGCAGGATCCGGGAGAACTAGTGTGAATGTACAACATTCGTGAAAAATCGTACAACACAGACAAGCATTAGAGACGCTGGGAACATGTTTCACAAGCTACACGAAACAGGTCTTTCGCTTGTTTATATTGGTCATCGTAATGGCGGGTCGGGCAGGGCGTTGCTCTGTCGGTCCCAGGGAGCTGCATTCGAGTACAGGCATATACATTTCGTAAAATCTACTAGGTCATATTTATAAATACATCACAGACTTACACCTTGCCATCGACAATATCGTTTACATCCTCTGTCCCATAATTCACCTAAATCAGCTTTCACCATGCCAGAGGCAACATTCTTCAACGCACTTGTTACTAAGTTTGATCCGTGATCGCTTGAAAATACAGAGCGTTAAAAATGTACAGCATTCTAGTTTGTGTTAATTGACTTACAATCACTAGGAAATGTGTACCTATATTTCTAGGAAGTTCTTCAGTGTCTATAGATGAATACAGACTAACACGGATGACACCCACAGGTATACGCCGACCTTCGGTATGACGAAGCATACCCTGTAATCTACCAAATCAGTTGTAGCAGTGGTGGCTGTGGCATCCAAAGGCACAATAGCCTCGGTATAGAAAATTTACCATGTTGCCCCCCTCTCACCTCACGTCTCTACCCATACGAGTACCACATTCACATTGGAATCACTGGCCACAGTACCAAAGACGAAATCGTACCATTGGGCCACAGCGCGGATGACAAGCAATCCCCCGTCTAGTTGTTCTGATGCGATGCAGCGGGAGCCACCAACCACCGACCAGCGAAGTACGCTGAGGGGTCGTCCCATTTCCTCAGCTGCCGGGTTATCCGAGGCGAACAAATTCAATCGGAATACCGCCACCGTCACAGCCACTGCTGGCTCCGCCCACCTCAACACAACACTGAGGAAGCGCTAGGCACGGACGCAAGCAAGTGGGCCCTCCGAGAAGACGTCAGGCCGGGACGCCTCGAAGTGGAGGCTCACTCCGAATCGCCTTGCGCCTCTCCCTTCACAGCCCCATCTTCTCTGCCCTTACCCATAGCGTATCTCGACTCCTGTCACTCGGACTCGCCAACGTCTGTGCCGCTGCGCCTGTGCTGCGGGAACGGTGGAAATGGTAAAATAGGACGATACTGTGGAAGACGTTGTGGGGCTTGGTATCGTCTGCAACAGCGGGAACTGGGCGTTTGCTGCTGTTACTGCCTGCTGGTCGGTCTATAAATGTTGCCATTTGACAGTTTGAGGGGGCGGGGTGCGTAGGCGTCCAAATTGTTGGCAGGGACGGCAAAAAGCGAAATAAGAAAAGGCAAAAAAAGGACGTCGCGACGCCTTGAAGGGGGTGGGTCGACCTATACCGACTAAACAGGAGTGAACGGAGACTGAAATCAATAATACCTTCATATAAGAGACAAGAATTCAGAGTCAACGGTAGAGATTAGATGGGAATATGGGTTTATGAGAACTCCGGTAAGATGTCATACTTCTGCTACTGCTGGATATGGCGTGATATTAAAATGTTTTTTCATTTACATATCATAGAGACCGATTTGGGTTGCGCCGCACTTTATTAATTTATCTACGGAAGAATATTGTCGCGTGCAAAATGTACAGTCTATCAGTAAAAAGAACGTGGTGAGAAAAACACTTATACTGTCCATGATATCTAACAATCCAATGTACGCTACAGCTAATAAAAACTTCGCTTGTCGAACGTCGATGTTAATGTGCCGTATTGAAACATTAGTCATTAACTACGTTAAATAGCTATCTTTATTTTTGTTAAGCCTAGTCGCATAATGAACTCAGGTTTAGACGACGCAGAATCTTTCTACAATGATCTACAATAGGTTATACCTTTTCCAGGACAAATCTGTATCCAGTATTTAGTCACACGCATCCATACGGAGTAAAGGTAAATGTGCTTAAGCAGTTTTCTCATGACATTAAGGGTGCATTTCTGACTCATTTTGTATGTGCCTGGACCATTGCACAGCGAACCGATCGAAATAGAGAGTTAGTGTGGGAATGTCGCTCAATAAAAATTCTGGATTTTGTGCCCAGTCACCTCTGCCCTACTTTCGCGCCACACTCTGCTCGAAATATCAGCAAAGTGAACTGGATGTAGATGGATGTATCCAATTAGCTAGGGGCCGTTTCGCCAGCCTCCTCGGCTGTACTGGTTTACCAGCTTCAGTCCAATCGCTCGTTGGGATGGCCGTTGAGTCCCCTCTTTCCTCGGAAAGGGCTCGTTCAGCGCCATCAGCCTACTGGATAGGTTGCGCTCTTTCCTCTCTCAACACTGTGTGTACGGTACAAGAAACCGTATACACCGTGAATTGTGGCGTTCTTGGCGACCAAGCTATTGTGTTGTTGGAACACAATAGGTCCCTAAAAGAACCGGGCGGACGAAATAGTAAGCCGCCGTATTGTGTGCTTCTCTATCTGCGACTGCGCGTGTCTATCTTGTTCTTGCGCTATCCATCGTGTGAGGGAAGTGAGCAACCGTGAAGACATCCTCAAGGGAAACTGGTCCAGATTTGCACTTGAAGGCAAGATGACTTGGTCTATCGGTGCAAGTTTGACTTCACCTCGCGTAGTATCGTGTTTGCCCGACTCATGGTGATGGGTGCACACGGCAATTGAAAGTGACAAGAAGAAGAACACAAAGACGAACGTAGATTCCGCTTACGCATTACAGCATACCAAATTGATAGTGCACCCAGTCTGATACAATGCGGGCACTGGGAGGAAAACGAACAGCATTGCGGACACATTGGATCGCGGAATCAATATAGAACTGGAAAATTCAGAATTTTTCTTCATATTTCGTACGGAAAATGTTTGTAATATTTATGTGTGTGTCGGACAACTAAAATACTTATCGGTATTGAGTAAACGAAATATGCTATTATTACGCGAAATAGCGAAATAATTATGTAGTGTCTAAATACGAAAATGAAGCCATGAAATGTAATTTCTACGACTTACATAACTAGTATCCATTACCGACAGATCTACTGTGCTACGAACTGAACATGTAAACTAAATCTAGAACTTCCTCTAGCATCTTCCAGCACCCTCTGAGAGGTCCCGATGAGTTCAATCTTAGGAAACAATAAAGAATTCTTGATCAAAACGACTATCAGAAAACTTATTTTCCTACCTGCAAGAGACATAAATTAATATCTCAAATGTAAGCGATTGCTCGTGGAATACACTAGCTTGTAACAAAAGTAATTCACAAGAAGATATCACATCCACTGTGTGAAATACGAACTCGTAAGATCTTGTTAGCACACAAGACGACATCGGAAGAACATCGCGTCCGTATTCTAGATGATAGTATGAAGTTTACGCACTACCGATCGGCAGATATTCCTCTCTTCTCTCCGCTCAGACCACAGACAGGAACCTTGCCACTCTGCTGAGCGTTAAAATCAAATTTTCCCGCCTCCGAAAGAGGACGGCACCCAGTGTCATCTGATTCCTATCCCCTTATTCTATTCGCCTGCACAATACCTGTGACGACTCTTGACTTGCCGACGTCATCTCGTTACGTGCCTCCTGGATGGGTGCTTGCTTTCACTGTTCCGAATGCAGCAATTTTCTCACCCGTCCGTCTTTCCACAGTTCAGTGATACTAACACCCCATAGGCACAATGCCTTGATACCCGCCGTGCATCCTTCGCTCCCTCCGAAATATATGTTCCAGCCCTAGCTTTAGTGATCCATGGTGTACGCTTATTTCCTGATATGCATATCTCCGAACAGAGCGTGATGGTGGAAGCAAACCCGATAGCTGGTGATGTCATGTCATGCTAGGGAAATCATAGAGGTGTAGGGATGAACCAGCGCAAGAACGAGGCCGATTTGGACTAGCTAGGTAATCCTATCGACGCGTTACAGTTCGCTGGGCATTAACAGCTCTTGAGAACACTTCGCTTTATTGTGGTGGTACGAGTCGACAGCGTTACGCGCTCGCCAAAACGTCTTTCACAGCTGCGTCAAGCCTGAACGGACCCAGTCACTCAAACAGAGCGACTGTTGTACCCCTCCTCTTGGTACCAATGAATTGAAGTCACTTATCCCTTGCCGCAAATACAGAACTCTCGGCACCATTTCACTGCTTGTACGACCGCGCATCAAAGCAAATTTACATGAGGACTCAAATTGACACCAATGCCGATTTCAATAAATGCTGTACAACACACTATTTTTAAATGTAACTGCCATATGGATGAAATAGTCCTAAAAGCTTAAGAGATCAGTATATGCTTAAATCGTTCCAATTTGTTTGATCGCCTTTGTCCAATCTCGTTTTCGATGTCTGTACAATGTTATACGACGTTCTGACACTCTAACGTATCACGCCGAGCCAAGGCCACGGCTGTGAACGGCTGGGAATGATTTAAGTCAATCTGATGGTTTTGCAAGCTTGAACGAAATTATAATATAGAAATGACTGATTGTTTGGTTTCGAACCTACATTTATAAATGTACATTTATAAATTTAAAGACGTAAAATAAAAACCGAGTTTTTCGATAAATACATAAATGAGGATCGTACTTATTCACCTATATTAAAATCGTTTATCACAACTCGACTATATAAAACTTCAAGGAAAGGGTCTTTTATGTAATCACGGAGCAAGATATATTTGTGTTTGCGAATAAACCGTGATACTTAGGTGACAACTATGTTTAAGCCACATGGCAGTCCGGAAAAGTAAAAACAACTAAGTATCCACTATAACAAAATTAAATGGCATAATTTCTGATGAAACTCAGCATTTATTAAAAATTGCAGTAATTTTTTTCATGTACTATAGGACAACATCCCATCAGTCAAAACAACAATTCCAATCCCTCGAATGTTAGGGTACTACATTTAAGACCTACCCTGTTGCCTCTTTTATGTCGTAAAGGCTGTTGCCTTTTTTATGATCTACAACTAGCGCATTCTCAAAATATCCCAATCGAAGAAAAATAAATAACCAAATGTTCGACCAAATAGGAATTATGACTCTATGATGATGAAGAATGAAAACTAGAGTTTTGAAAATCCAGGGGAAGTCACGATACACACTTACGTGGTTTTAGCTAAGCCACGTACCGTGTGAAAATTTGTTTCGCACAATAGAGCCACTATCGGAAGACCAAAAATTTCGGGATGGTTTTCAGTCAGTTTGGCCATACGGTTACTACGACTTACTTGGAGATAACCCAACTGCTTCTATCGACGTGATCTTTTATCAAAACCCCGTCGACTTCGAGCACTTTGCGGAAATTGTCACAACGGGCCAATAAGTGATTTCGCTGCTCGCCAGAATTTGAGGACAATGCCAGCTTGCGCATCTCAAACCGAAAGTCAACCGCTTTATCAAGAATGCTTTTTAAGCAGAGGTCGTCGGCGACGGCTTGGCTGGTGTCCAATCGAAATCCCAGGCCAATGTAGAAGTTTCTGATGAAGCTTGACACCGAAGCCACAGCGACTGCACCAGACCCCGCCCGATCTCTTGACTCCCTTCTGAGTTCGTTTACAAGCATTTGGGTGAGTATCATCACCCTAGCGGTAGCTCTTGCGAAGTCGAAGTTATCGAGTAGGGCGGCGTCTACGCTTGTCTGGGTCTCTCTCAGTGCTCGAAGTAGAACGTCCTGGTTGATATCTGCCGAAAACCGTCCTCGAAGGTAATCGTCGCTGAGGGCGAGAGCATCACTCAGCTTTGCCAACAATGACACTGCCTCATTCAAGAACGGCTCTCTGATCTCGACATGCTCCCAGTACGGCAACCTGGAAGGTAAATATGCTAAACTGTTAATGAGCATCGCTTGAGTAATCGGCGTTCCGAATATAAATATGAAGGAAGTGTTTACATTCATTTAAACCAGTCTCCAAAGGCTGTCGAAACAAACTTCGACGAACTTCTTCCGGCGAAGACAGTTTTTAAAAATCTTCATAAAAGAAGTTCAAAAATTATGATTTCTTGGGTTTACCAATGCAGATCAACAACCATCGTGACAGAATAACATCTAATGTTTAATCTGTTTGTTATAGCTCCGATTTTGGGAGAAACATTACCATTACCTTAAGCACATCATGCGTAATTGGTCTGCCGTATATTTTTTGAGCATTTCCTTGATGGTGAGGACGTTCCCGATACTTTTAGACATCTTCTCGCCTGATAGTTTCACATAACCGGAGTGTATGTAGTGCGTTGCCCAGTTCGATCGTCCATGAAACGCACAGCATTGAGCCTCCTCATTTTCGTGGTGTGGAAATTCGAGATCCTTACCGCCACTGTGCACGTCTAACCGATCGCCGAACACCTGAAAGCACGACGCTTTAGGAAATTATATAAATAATTTTACATTTTTTACTTTTTTAATTTTATTTTTTTATAATTATATATGTTTTTCTCATGTACATAAATAGCACTGTCTTAAACACCAAACTCTCTATTTATCTGAACTCAAAAGTCACATTAGCTGCTGATGGCATTAGTACATACTTTAATGTTACACACAGCATTAAACAGCAGAAATATTAGCGTACCTTTGATGCCATTGTGGAGCATTCGATGTGCCAACCGGGTCTGCCTGGTCCAAACGGCGTTTCCCAAAATGGTTCCCCTTGTTTCGCTGGCTTCCACAGGGCGAAATCTCGAACATTTCGCTTTACTCCTCTGACTGTTTCATCGACATTCATGTGCCGAAAACGTGGGTAGGCAGCGTCGCGCGCAGTATCAAAGAATACGCCTTGTGATGTAGTGTACGCATAGTTCAATTTGATGAGCTCCTGGATGAAGTGCACAATGTCTTTCATGTACTCTGTCGCTCGTAGAACGATAGAAGGCATACGAACATTTAAATCCAACAGGTCTTGAAAGAACGAGGCTTCGTACTTTTTTGCGACTTCCTGGAAGTCGAGGTTGAGATCCTTTGCCCGCTGAATGATCTTATCGTCGATATCCGTTACATTCATCGCGTAAACGACGGCGAATTTGTGGCTTTCTAAAATCCGCCGGATCAAATCGAATCTGACGTAGATATTAGGATACGCATGTAGAGAAAGAAACAATAGATAAAGAAGCACATCTAGCTGTGTTTTGTACTTTAGGAGATCAACCTCGCGCTAAAGGGCCCATGAATTCGATCAACGTACTGTAATTTTAGGTCGCACCCGTGCGCTTTTTAAGACTGCACCCTACTTACTCTTTTTTTCCCCAGCCAAATTTGTCCCAATACTCATGGCTGTGAGTATTGGGACCTAGGCGTGAAAACCCACTGACTAATCCACTTAATGTTCTCCCTGTTACGTCCTCTTAACTGTCAATGAACAAGCTTGTTATTATCACAATCAATACTCCAAGTAGTGTGGTTTAAACTTGTAGTGAAACGGTCATGATTAACCCGTTATATTTATACAGATGATACGACAAAGAGAACACTTTCAGTCATGGTAAGAACTACATCTTCAATTGTTCAAGTATTATATGACAGATATCTGCATATGCTAACGGCAATATAATAGCTATTCATATGACGGGCTACTTACACCTTGTGTTGCACCTTTCTAAAGAAAACAAAAACATTTTTGTTTCACATTTAACTGCTTTAACACGAGGGCAAAGGGGTATTGTGAAATCCAATACAAACCTTATATAACAAATGGCATGTCCAATATGCGAGTTATCGTACACTGTTGGGCCGCACGAATACCAGGTGACCAGATTGTCTGTCTTCAACTTAAGAGTCTCCTTAGTTTTACTAAGGGAACTGTACACTTGGAATTGCTGTGGGTTGCTGCTAGCCGTTTCTATTTCGCGAGTGCCGTTTGATGCCGGGTTTTCTATTGATGATACCAGTTTTAGATGTATATTCGATTGCCAAAACCGGACACCCTTATGTACATTTTTGAACGTAAGCCGCATGTCTACTTTGTGCCCGCCTTTGCGTTCCGTTAGCGCTATTACCAAGTGCACTCTAGAATATTACATCCGTCGTAACCAGAGTTTCGAACAACGTGATGCAGATACGAAAAACATGCTCTTAGTTTCCTCATGGGTAATTAATAATTTCAGGCATAAAACAAGTCATATGCAATTGCCTCTAATAGGCAGCACCGCAAAACTGATAGCGCACACCGTCCAATAAAATCGAAGCTCCTGGGCGCGGCCATTTTGGCTGTATTCTGTGTTTAGAACGGAGCAGACGGCAAACATGGGTCGACACTTGGCGCAGGACACCTGAGCGTATTTCGAAGCGGGTTTCATATCTTTTCCTATGGCATGGTAGTGTTTAAGTTTTTTCGGCATTTTGATATATCATGCCTTAAAAATCACGACTCTATGAAATGGATAAACGATCGCAGAGAAATTCAGTCAACATCGGTTCCCCTGTGTAGCATCTCCGATCAAACATTAAGTTCGAGGTCTCCATCCACATCCGACGTCCCACAGCGGGTAAGAGTGTTTCGGTTAAGCGGCCTATTTTTTATACGTTGTCTACAGAGGGTATCGACGTGTATCACGGTGTATCGACGGCCGTCGTCTGAATTAATATGAGCCGTCGAAGTAAGCCAATGCGTGTCGATAGCTCCAGTGTGTAGACGTGCTCTGGGTTGTTCTGCTGTGTCCTGCCTGGCGCTCTGCAAAAGTACCATAATAAGTCGTCTAGCGAGCCAGCCTGTGGTCGTCAACTTGTGCGCCGTGTCATTAGCAGCTTTAAAACTTCGGTCTCCTGTGGCCCATCTTTGTGAAACTAGTGGACTGTAGTCACGGCGGTGAATCAGTTTGCGCGGCTTTTTCCTCTGTGATTTTGAATCTTGCCGCTCTGCAAGCAACCACCGGTAAGTTCCCCAAAATGCTTCCTTTCATATCGATGTCTATAGGGTGACAGCAGTGAGACTAGCTTGTCGAGTCGGTTACGTTGCAGTCTGCCATTGACATTCATTTTCGTCACACGTCAAGGCAACTATCCATAAAAATACAGTGATTTTAACAATATGCCAGAACAACTTTAAAATGCTTTGTCGTTTGTGAGCTAGATTGACTGGCCTGTTTGACGTTCAGTTGATGACGGCGCGTCATTTGAGTTGCGGTCTCAGGTAGAGTTTGTCGTGTGCGAGGCAATTTTTTGATTTGGCCAGGCCAAATTCTTTCGTCTGATGAATTTAGGCCCAGGGGCTAAGCGAAACGGAAGTTTCATTACCAGTTTCTAAATGATGTACACCTCTATTCGTATTCCCCGCGAGCCTCGCGCTAGTATAATGCCCACTCATACTATCATACAGTACTAAATAGTAATTTCGATACAAGCAAATGTTGTGTGGTTGGTGTTCCGGCCTTTACCCGCGTGCAGCTAGGCACTAGTGAATAGTCGTTTTAATAGTTTCTAACCTAGACCAAGACACGTTATGAAATGTTTGCCATATGTATCGTATGATTAATGATCGGCTGATCCACAGAAATCATATATTTGATTTATATGCTTAGTTCAGTGAAGCTTACCTTAGGCCTGCTCGGCAAATGTTTTTTTGCTCATATTCTTTTGACACTACGTAATAACAATCGCAAACATTATAAATATAGTCCAGCTTTAGATATTAAAACGACGATACGTTTTGTTTCTTATTAAGCCGGAGGCACGGGTTGGGAATCTAAAACACGTGAACCGACAAGGATGGTTACGGTGAACTGCTTAAAGAGAACATCTTGCGGCTATCATACATTTGCACAGAATGTGCTAACAGTTGTTAGACTAGTAGGCGCCGAAATAATGCGGACAGGCAGAGAATAGCTCCCACGAGTGACAGGTACAGCAAATGGATCGGATATCTACTAAATTTCCTGCTAGGTCATACTTTATCGCGAATACTATCTTGCTTGGCAAGACATCGTAGACTAGAGCAATAAACTATTCAGGCTACTTATAAGTTCAGCTGGTTTATGGCATAGTTGATAATACAACACACACAGAGTCAACTGTAGTGATAGGCAAGAAAAATTCTAATTTGAATAGTTGGACGCACATTACTAAATATAATAAAGGGATAAATAACATTGACGTTCATGTGTCGAGTTTTTGCATTTAGTGACACTGTGTCATTTACAGACTGCTTAGCAAACGTTCGTAGTGGTTTGTAAACGGCATTTACTTGTGCTTTTGTCGACTATCGTTGGAACTATTTTTTCCTAGAAGTCCACATCGATTTTGCTTTAAAATGATTTCACACGAAATTAGTTTTTGATGAAGCTTAACCCCAATGAGAACCTCATTTGTATTGTTACACAGCAAATTGAGTGCTCAGGTTGAATCAGACATCTGCAAACCGAATTCTACAAGCTGTAGGTTGATCACATGATCGAAAAAATAGTGCTCCAGGGGAAAGAATAGGTGTAGGACCTATTGGTCATGGTACATGGGCATGGTGGACATTGGGTCAGGACATGACAGTTCACAATCACTAAATACTAAAATTAGCCAACTTTGGACTGCTCATATTAATATAGCCAACAGAAATTCTTACGTGATATAAGACTAACGAGGCATTACTGTGTGAGTCTAAAGTAATTATACTCTGCGGTACGTTTAATAATTCTCATAAGAATATTTTGAATATATTACTAAGTGGCTCTCATTTTCGCTCAAATTTGCAGTCGCACATGGCAACTTCGGCGATTTATATCTTGGATTTGAAGGGAAAATCTCTCATCTGCCGTAACTATAGGGGGGACATCGAAAACAACGCGATCGAGAGGTTCCTTCCGCTGCTCATAGACCGTGAAGAGGAAGGCTGTTCTACACCGATCATTCGACAAGGTACTACAGATGCTTTTTCAGCTGCATTAACGATTGCATATACTTCTATAAAAGGCTATACGTACTATACGTATACACCCCTAGTGCCTACAAGGTAGGCACTCGTAGTTAGGCTGTATACAGGGGTCACTTCTTTATTGATCTACTCGGAACGTGCTTTGACAATCTGGCATTCGTCATCGGGAAACGGGCTGCATGCTTGTCTTCAAATACTTTACATCTTCATTAGAGTTCTTAATTTAGTTTTATAATATTGAGATTAGAAGCATTTGAC
This sequence comes from Tropilaelaps mercedesae, assembly GCA_002081605.1. Classification (NCBI taxonomy): domain Eukaryota; kingdom Metazoa; phylum Arthropoda; class Arachnida; order Mesostigmata; family Laelapidae; genus Tropilaelaps; species Tropilaelaps mercedesae. Next base: position 25,640 of record MNPL01002579.1, read on the forward strand.
TTTAGAAGATGCGCACCAAACGGACACTGACTGTTGCATTTTCCTTTATTATGTAATGAAGATTTCTATTAACGTATTGAATCTTCCTTTTCAGGCGAGGTGACGTTTGTCTACATTAAGCATAACAACCTCTACCTTGTGTCGCTCTCAAAGAACAACTCTAATGTGGCGCTTATATTCTCCTTCCTGCACAAAATGGTGCAGGTCTTTAGTGAGTACTTTAAAGAACTCGAAGAGGAATCAATTCGGGATAATTTCGTCATTATCTACGAGTTGCTTGACGAGCTCATGGACTTTGGCTATCCGCAAACTACGGACTCGAAGATTCTCCAGGAGTTCATTACACAGGTCTGTAGCTTAATCTGTGCCGAGTACTTTCAAAGTCTCACTAACGACCGATTTGTAAGCTTGGCTAAAAACAAAGGATTTCGTCGTTTTCCGTAGGTTTTCTGCTGCCCGGCTAGCCTTCGCGGCAATTCGGTGTGGTTTGGTCTGGCCTTGTTCCACGATTATGCTATGATTTCAACGACATAATATCACGCTGTTTTTGACCGTCTTTTAAATTTTTAGGAGTCTCACAAAATGGAGGTTGCGCCAAAATTGCCGATGGCGGTAACAAATGCCGTGTCATGGCGTTCTGAGGGCCTTAAATATCGGAAAAATGAGGTATTCCTCGACGTCATCGAAAGTGTAAACCTTTTAGCAAATTCGAACGGAACCGTACTTAGGTGAGCTGAAATAACCGTTACAACGTGCGTAGGGTACCAGATAAATTTCTACACAATTTCTAGTTGTCAAGGCGATGCGTGCCTAGAAATAGTTACAAGAGAAGACCAATTGACTCATTCCGTATAAACGCAATGCCGATTTTTTGCGATGAATATGTATAAAGTGGTAATGAGCTTGGTGATCGCACTTGCAGCTGAGCATACAAGATAATAAAGCCGACTTACCCACTAATATAAAGGAGGTAAAAGGCGCTTCGAAGCATTCACATTTATGAGCGCAATGGATCGTTCGCTGTATGAAGTATTGTCAGCAATACCATGATTGATCAGCTCAAAAGGTTAAATTGAGCTTTCTTTATGCAAAATTTTTCCATTATTTGTGTGATGTGATTCCCCGGTAAGGCCATTGAGAACATTTATGCATACATATAAGTCAGTTCAGCACTGAGCGCCAACTATAGTGGAGAGCACAATTTTATCAAGGCTAGCACTAAACAATCTAAACACAATCTTCAAAAATTTGAATTACCTTTTTTGCATCGTAAGCACTTATTTAATTCATAAAAAGGTGTGCACACAGGCAGTAGCTTCATTTCGGTGCTACTAAAGCGCTGTAAAATTGCGATATATTTTATATGTTAGATAGAGGAGGACTTTCAGAATAACATTACAAGTTATAGGCGTTACTGTGAACATTTCCGGTAATTTCTCATCTATTGTAAGTAAAATGTTTATTGTGCTTCTATATTTTTGTAGTGCTTAGGTGTAAGATGTTGTATGACTATGCGGCGAAAATGCATAAACTGATAACAAACTATGTATAATTATTATTGTAACGTGTTACAGATCTGAGATTGTAGGATGCATTAAAATGCGTGTCTACCTATCAGGAATGCCAGAACTGCGTCTTGGATTGAACGATAAGGTTCTCTTCGAAAGCACTGGCCGTATGTTTTCTGCTCAAAAATATTTTCCTTTTGAATTTTTCGTAAAAAAACGGATAAATGCTCAAAAATTTCGGTTTCGCGCCCATCTCTCCCAATTCATTTCTTTTCACTAAATAAGGCGACTTGCATTGTTCAACAGGAGTATAAAAAAAGCTTTCACACAATCATTTGTTGTTTTTATGTGTTTAATTTTTGTGTGCTTTAGGGGGCAAAAGTAAGAGCGTTGAACTGGAGGATGTCAAATTTCACCAGTGTGTCCGCCTTTCGCGGTTTGAGAACGACCGAACGATCTCATTTATTCCTCCAGACGGCGAGTTTGAATTGATGAGCTATCGGTTAAACACGCACGTAAAACCCCTTATCTGGATTGAAAGCGTGATTGAACGTCATGCACACAGCCGTGTCGAATATATGGTACGTTTGCTATCCCACGGCCACGAGTCATTCCTCAGGGGTCACATGATATGATGCCCGCTAGATTAACCGCAATAGGTCGGCAATAACTTTCCAGTAAACATACGTCGTTAAATTTAATATAATTTAGAATATACGGGGCATCTTTTTTCAACACATTGTTGTCGTGAACAAACATTATCACGTATAAACTATATGACCCTAAAGCGTTATGTTAAACAGCGGGAAAAGCCACGATAAACTACTCAACATTTTTTGTGCAGCTTGTATAAATCGGGTGATTTGTTGTAGACTAACAGCCCCAATGTTCATGAGGGTTATGATAAAAAAATCGGGATTTTCACACCAAACCTAAATGACGAGCGGGATTTCGAACGTGTACTTCTCAAGACAGTATAAAACCGCAAAAATGGGAACTCTATAAAAGAATGTTTTCTAAACAATATACAAATGTTTAAGAAAACATCGTGTACATATAGGATTATGCTCCGCCTCGAACCAGTATTTTTGAAATTTGCGCGTCTCACAGGTAAAAGCGCGCTCACAGTTCAAGCGTCGCTCCACAGCGAACAACGTTGAAATTATAGTTCCAGTACCGATGGACGCTGACAGTCCGAAGTTCAAGACAACTATTGGCAGCTGTAAATACGCTCCGGAACGAAGCGCCTGTATATGGACAATCAAAAGTTTTCCCGTATGTCTTCTAGTGTGTGCTTTTGACAAGACAGTTACATTAGAACGAATCTCATAACTTCAAACTATACCCATAGATAAAAAGTAAGAGGCAAAATTAATGTCTGCGCGGTCTTTGTGCTTGTTCCAGAATTATTTTGTTAAACTTTGTGTTTTGTTACTTATGTACACTCTTCATTAGGGTGGAAAAGAGTATTTGATGAGGGCACACTTTAGCCTTCCATCAGTCGAGAGCGAAGAAGTTGAAGCCAGAGCCCCCATTGAGGTCAAGTTTGAAATTCCGTACTTCACGACGTCCGGCATACAAGTCAGGTACAAAGGACAATCTAATTTTTTAATTTATTTTTTTACAGACTACTGCTAAATATAATTGTTTCCGAGATAATTGCCCTATTATATGTGCCCTAATTTGTGTTACTGAGGATATTTGTATTATATGCAGTTATTGCTTTATTGAAAAAAGCCATCACAAAAAAGACATCATGTTAGAAGAAAACTGCGTTTTCGTCCCCATGCATGGCTTCTTTTTTGTATGTGTTGCGTTGTTTAGTAAATGTAATGAACAAATTACCTCCTTAAATCCAAATTATCTTTCAGTAAAAGTCTGAATAAACTATTTTCTGTTAACATTCCTTCTAGTGCACGTTATTGTATCGGCTCTAGCTACTGCGTAGCTCTTTGATTTGAGAGATGATCAGCACAATAAAATTCATGGCTGTTGTTACAGCACGTTAAATTATTAATGCGCGTAGAGCTTTCTAGTTTTGCAATTTTCGGCACCAATACAATTTTCTTAGTCGACCGAGACCAAATTCCGTTTTAACCATATGTGTTACGCTTTCCTGTAATTACAGAATGATTGCGATTTTACGATTTCGTCGCCCATTTGTATTTCAGGTATTTGAAGATCATTGAAAAGTCTGGCTATCAGGCGTTGCCATGGGTGAGGTACATCACGCAGAATGGTGACTATCAATTGCGAACGAACTGATTTCACCAACAAACGGCTGTTTCGGTTCAACGGCAATACCCGACGTAACCCCGTGAGAACGTTTCCAGCTTGGCAAGAATTAATGAAATGAGCGTAACTCTGCAAGCGTGCGTGAATGTGCGTATGCGTGTATATGAAAGAGTAAACAGTCAAGCAGGGAAATGGAGCTCACATCAATTTGACAGCAGGGTGATGTGAAAGTGCTTTAGACGACAATGGCGATTGAGTTGTAAAAATGATTACGATTTGAAGATTTAGAAGCGATAGGCTGGTGAGAAAGTGTTCTCCATTCAACCATGCAAACGAGAGGGTGCTCCTCCTTGAATGTCCGCATGTCCGTTCTTATCTTAATTTGACTAATGAGTTGTATTACGAACAAAAATTAGCAAAATTGCTGTATAGTAGTACTTCGGCGCAGTCTCTAATGGCAGGCCTATTCCTACTATCCGTTGCGTTGAATTGCCATGCAGCTTAACCGCTTTCATGGTAATGCTGTTCATATGATATGAATTGAAGCAATAGAGACTTTTCAGTTTGGAAAGAATTAACGACAGCGATAGTTGGTGAATATTTTTTATCTAGGGAACGTCTTGGCTATGTGACGGGCGCTAGTGCGAAGGCACTTGATCTAACAGATTTTTCCTATATTATTTCTTGGGTTGCTTGCAATTATAATTGACAAATCGAAGAGGACGAAACGTTATATAGCAGTAGTTATGAAGGTATACAGGATTCAGCAACAAATGTGCTTTCGTGCGATCCTGAGTATCGTAGCTTAGTGGCAATAGTAGAACAATTAAACCGGAGAAGAGCGGACGACGAGAATGCGAAATGCTTGGTCAGACGCGTGCTGTCGTGTTTGCCTGAATGTGGTGAACTGTTGGCGCCGTTGACGTAGCGTGAATGGGTGATTGATTGATGAATAATGAATGATAAATCCTTTTCATGTTCTCTTTGTCATTCCAATGAGCTCCCCATTATTAACGGTAGGAAGGGATGAGGGATCCACTCGTCGAGTACTTTTCTCAGAACGAGTTGGATCATATGAACGTCCTTGTACGAGACAAAAGCATCATCGAGAACGTGCTATTGGATGCAATGCTAAGCGATATTGCTCTCGGCGTACTAGACAAAAGGAAAGCTGAATAATTAACGGTTGGGTGGAGAAGTTGGTGAGAGGTTGAAAGGCGAAAAATGTTCAACCGAAGTGCAACAAGATGAAATGCAGACAATAGTAGCCGTGGTAGAGCTACGAGACATCATCAGAGAATAAAATCTAATGTTATTGCAAAACCTGAGCTTCGTTACTGTTTTCTGGCGCTCCGATGAAAGCGTATGGTCGATTTTGTCAATGAAGTACATCATTAATCGTAACACCATATTATAAATTTCCATAATATGGGTCGTAGTGGAGACTAATTTGATTCTTAGATTTTAGAATTTCGTTAGGGATTTAGGCTACACTAAGTAGGGCTCATTAGAAGTATAGGGTAGGTAAACAGGATTTTGTTAGGAATTTAGGCTGGCGTAGACAGCGACTTACTACGAATTTAGGCAACGTAAACAGAACCTTGCTAAGAATTTAAGCTAGCCAGAATAAGGGCTTTTTACGAATTTGGGTTAACGTGAACAAGATTTCGTTGGCGATTTAAACTAACATAAACAGTGGCTGGCTAACAGTTTAGCTTGACACAAACAACAGTATGTTAGGAATTTACGTTAATATGTTAGGAATAGGTTAGCCTGTTAAAAATTTTGGTTATCATAAACACGAGTGTATTAGGCACTTAGGTTAACACAAACGGGAGCTTATTTGGGATTTAAGCTATTATAAACACAAGCTTGCTAGGATTTAGTCAAACATAATCAGGGGTGTGCTAAGCATTTAAGCCAGTATAAGTACAAGCATAGTAGGAATTGGAGCTACTATGAGCAGGAGATTGTTAGTAATTATAGCTATCATATGTAGGATTTTGTGGGAAATTGTATTTTTTTTGTCCCTGAAGATTTTTCTCTGTTGAACTGAGTAGTAGCATTTAATGATTATTACTTCGATTTCGCCCGCCTTTTTGGCAACGTAAAGCTTGCTGTGTGAGACTTCTTAGTCTTTGTGCTAGATTTTAATAAATCTTGCTTTTTAATGTTGGGTGCAAGTTTCTCGCTAACGACTAAATGTCTATACCAATATCTTTAATCCGGAAAATAAAGACAAGTTGCAAAGATCCCTTAGGAGCATTTTGGACTGGTGTCAATCCAACAATATAAGATGTCATTATGTTGTTCGTCATTTCGTAAGTGTGCATCTTGCTACTGGTTGAGTCTTTGAAGCGAACGCTTAAATAGTCACACTTATAAGTCAACAACACCAACGGATAAAGCTCGACTACTCGTGAAAATTACTATTTTGGAGAGTCCCCTTGATACAGGTGTAATGATGATGGTGCTGATGGCGGTATCGTTCTGACGTTACTGAACCAACAATTAATTGATTACGGGCGTCAATGTACTCCACTGAGTACATTAACCAGCCTACTACATCCTGGAGTCGAGATTCTAATATATACTGTGTTACCGCAAAACCATCCATGAATTTCTCTCTCTTCGTGTCTGCCACCAGACTTTTCAGATATTTTCAATTTCAATACATTTTCACAGTATCGTAGTAATTTATTATATGGCGATTATGATTTGCACAGTGCGTCGTAAGTGCATAACTAACAAGCTTATTCGGACGCACTATTTGCATTTGCTCTACGAGGTATATCACTTTAAAAGCAAGCTCATGCCAGAAAAAGTCTACAATGATTTCAGAAAACATAAACGCGTCCCGTGTCGTCGTCAACATTGACCTCAGCTTGCTGGTCTTGATCAGCGAATGTCCGCTGGTCTGGCCTTCGATGTCGTTTGCTCAGAGCAGCGCAAGGGGGTCAACCGCGCGTTACGTCAGTACTCGTTGGGCTGCATTCACATGATTAGAACACAGATATTCTTCTTTTTCCTAGTGTTGGATGTCGCATGTAAAATGAGTGTCTAAAACTCTTCGATTCGCGCTAGGTTGTTAAAAACCATGTCACTTTATATTGAATAGGATGGAGCGTCCGTTTTTAACACTTTATAAACTAAACTAGCTAGATATATCAGTAGTGTAAGGCGGGAGCGGCACCATTTAACAATGAGCGAGATTAGTTACCACAATTACGAGTTAAATGGAGATACTTGTGTCGCTAATAGAGTACTATTATTATTGGTTGTAAAGTCTGAGATGTCGTTATGGCGAGCAGTTCATCTTCTGCCTACACAGTAAAGCGTGAAAACAGTGAAAATTGTACCATGTTCAAAGGGTATAAAATTGTCACCAAATAAGAAAATTTGCTTATTTTATTGAAGCATATTTAATTGCTCAACATTATTTGTTACGTCGTTTGTTACGTTGTTATTATTTGAGTCAATTTATTTAATTTAAGACAAAATGTATCGAGCGTGCTAACATTTTCCGATTCAAGTTATGACTCACCTTACTAGACGTTATTTGCCAAACAGACCAGAAATTTCCTGAAATATGCATACGTTCAATATTTTGTTATTAATGATAATCTTTGAACGTAATAATTGTTCGGCAACAGAATTGAAGAATGCATCACTCCACATGTCACGCAACATTACTCTAGGGTGTGTCAACGATTCTTCGGTAGAACCTCAACGTCATGCTATGGGCATCCGGATGTTTAAGCTTTCTGAATACCAGTTTAGATCAATCGTAAAGCCAAAAGAACATACCACCTTTTAGTTACGTTCTTTTTGACTTCAGTTGGTTCAATTAAGTTGGCAAGATTCACTGGTTTGTCACTGGTAAGACTGATTTTGTCGCTGATATCACCTTCGGAAACGTTTTTATTGCATCTAATTCTGTATTCTTATATGCGCTCTCCGTATGAATAATAAAAGTATGTGCTTTTTTTATGAAATAATTGGGTTTTTTGAATAGGAGAAAAACAAGAAATTGGCAATCGAATATCGGATGTGGTGGAGTGTCTGCATATCGATCGGCAATCTCGATCGTGCCGTCATCGCTAATAAGGGCATCGCGTAGGATAAGTTTCGAGGAGCTGCAGGGGGTCCACAGAGCTCCGCGGTTTAGGATACGTCGTCTAATTCATCTTTAATGGAGAATCTCATCTTCCAGGTCACATATTTGTTTACTGCGTTTTCTGTATTTCCTAAACCCGCTCAGGTAGGAGTCAGTAGCGCTCGAGTTGGTATCTGTCAGGTAACTATTGGTTAGAAGTTTTTCGTGACCCCCTAGGAGAGTTCTTTTCATAATGGTTGAAATAGTTGTCGGCAAATTGACCTTATTTATTTATGCATCAATTTAGTTAGTACCCATTCTTTTCTCGTTTTACTATGTTTACTCATCAAATTATTAATCTGATATTCAACGTACAAGGCATGGAAAGGAATTGTCTATTATTGAATATGTGATTAATGCTTATTCATGGCATGTATGAGAGATTGTAAGGAAGAGCAGTTGTACTAACATGTGATTAGTTCGACAAGCACTCCTACCTTTGAAAGCGTCTAATACCTACGATCATTGTATGTAATTAGTGTGTCTTAAATTTTATCGCGATATCTGAGCGAAATGAGATATTTTAAGCCAATGTGAACAGGAATTTATCTCAAAGCACTCTTGGTCTTAAAATTTCCGTTAAAAGTATGATAATTATTCCTAACCTCAATGTTTGGCTTCGCTGGGCATTGGGAATTCGTATGAATTGAATAATGTTGTGTCAGCAGTACCAAACAACTAAAGCTGTGCTCTGAGCACCTGAGCACAGTAATAGCGTTACACCTTACTACATTTCGCGTCTTGTGATGCCTCGACATTTAGAAAATTTCCTATATTTAATAAGAGTAATTTAATAGTGTCACAAAAGTGCTGTAAGGTTCCTCGTTTGGCTTCATTCTTATATTATATGGATACTAGGCATTGTTAAGATCTGCAATGCATCTGATATCGTCCGCATAGTCAACATACTTTACCACCTTTTCCGTGTTATTCAGAGTACTGTAGTGTACATCTCAAAGTTGCTCTGTGTTATTGTGTTAACCTGAAAATAAAATGCCACGTCCGTCGCTCGTGCATCAAAGTTTTATAAGCCCTTTCACCATGTTCATATACATGATGAATACATTTGTAGGAAACTCGAAGGAGTTTTCCAGGCACGTTAATCGTAGGTTAAAAGCAGAGAAAACTGACTTTAAGTTAGTCGATAACTTCCTTTCAACCGACTTAGAGAAATGTGAGGTCTTTTAGAGCTCCTTAGGGTCAATTTTTGTGCCAAATCATACTCAAAGTAAAACTCTCCCAGTAAGCCAGGAACCGACTGTCCATCTCTTGAGAACACTCGGGAACTCATAATCAGCAAAGTTGAGACACAGGCGTAGTACAACCCTGGATGAGTCCCAACTATATTTTACATGAATCCGGTGGATTCAATTCCTAACACCTTTAGCTGTTATGATTAAGTCATACGAAGTCATACAAACATTGACAGACAACATTGCGAAATCTCTAACATAATACGATCTCTTCGATTGCAACTAATATAGGTTTCGAAAGAGGAAATCAACCGAGGCGTTGCACCTCGGTTCTTGAGATGGCACAAAAGTGGGAACTTTTTCAAAATCAACAGGTAAAATTTGACTACATATGCCTCTATTTTTTCGGAGGTATGTAGCCGGATTAATCATACCCTTATCCTTCGAAAAGTCTAGAAATTGCCTGTCATGCGAATGGCCGGTAACCTAAATAATCGAGGTTTTAGAGCCCAGGTGAACCGCGGTTGAAGTTTAATTGAGGCATGGCCCTTAGGTGCTCCTCAAGGTTTTCGCCTGAGGCCATTATTCTTTGCGGTTTTTATCTTTAAAGAATAAGGTATGTTATCTTCCTCGGGGGTTCAACATAAACTATACGCAAGCGATCTTAAGCTATGCATTTTTGTTGCTAATGATATTGAACGTGAACTTCGTTAAAAGGTTCTACCGATTTTATGAAACAGGTCTAGAATCAATAGCGTGATCCTTTAAATACGAAAATGCATATTTTCACGCTCACACCACAATTCAACTACACACATGTTAAAAAGGACGATGACCCTATTCCTCTTGTTAGTTTTGTTTTGAACTTCACAGTTATAGTCACACTTATACTTGATTTTAATTTACATATTGATAAGATTATAGAATCTGCGGCTCGGGTTTTACTATTAATAATATTGGGCTGTTAAATATTTAAAAGTTTTACATCAACGTTTTCAAAAACCTTTCAATTTAGAATTTTTTTATTATTGTGTAGTATGAAGATTGTAGACAAAAAGGTACATTGATGCTAGTGAAGATGTACAGACACGGGTCATCCGGTTCGATATAGAATAGATAGAGCTAGTTTACTGCTACCGTGGACGTTAAATGTTGGCTGATGGCCAGCTTTAAAAAAATATAGATAGAGCTAGTTTATTAGAATGCTTAATAGAATAGTTCGCTCCGGTAATGTCTACTAAACTGTATAAATTCATTTTACTGAGCATTAGAAGGAACGCACTATAGAGCGGCCAAAACCAAGTATTAGGAGTTGCAAAAATGGAACGTCTTAACAATATTTTTTCCTGGCGAATTACCCATGAGTTTTAAACATAGCGCTGTCGAATGCCCAGATCGTAAAATAAACTCACATGAACCTCATACTATTAATTGGCTTTTAATACACAAAAAATTACAACTGACACCCATCGGAAAAATCTTCAGATTGGCGATGAAATACGCGCGGGTGGACACGACACGCTATCTTCTTTCCGCACGGTGCAGCGATTTTGTTCGTTTACTGACTCCAAACGAGTTACAATCACCAAGAAAACAAATATTTAGTTCAGTCACGGGTCACACGGAATCGCTTGAACTAGAATTGTAAATTTCGTGGAATGGAAAATATTCGAAATTGAGAAATATATTGATACCACAACATAAGTAAAAGTAATATTGTCCTTCAAGGCACATGAAGTTCAATTTAATATCAGTAACGTATATATATATATATATATATATATA
>MNPL01002582.1:0-46950 GCA_002081605.1 Tropilaelaps mercedesae
ATATATATATATATATATATATATATAGCTCGTATCATTGCAAAAAGGCCTTGTTACCATTCTACGGATATAATTGACAAAAGGGTAAACAAATATTATTACCCTAACTCGTAACTTTTCTTGTAGAATTTGACATCTCGTATCGGTCATGTTGTTGGAGCTCCTTTAGTGGCACATTCACTCACACTTCAGCAGACGCCTCTTCTACATTTTGGTCAACTTATGTGCTTTCTTGAAAAGGAGCTGTTTGCGCCCTTCCAAGCATCATGCGACATCAAACTCATGCAAAGGTAATCTGCACAGATTGGTCCAATATTTTCGCCTTTCCTTCAAATGGGAATTACATTACACTGATAGTGTTTACAATAGGGCGAATCGCCGTGAAACGAGCATAATTGTCTGTGCAGAAGAAATCCGGCCGTTAACTTCTTGGACATGCGGCGACATAATGGTTTTTGATTATATTATTTCATATATGTTTACTGACTTTCTGGCGTAATGATGAAATTTGCAGGAGTAGGGATCAGATTGAGGAAGTTTGTTGGCAGGAGTGCTCTCAAAGTCATATGAGTAGTTCTACGCGCGTGAGTCCGGTCCTGCCTGAAAAAGCTGTATACCATTTATTTAGAGTTTTCTGCTTTCTCGCCGAATTGAAGTCTGATGAACACGGAAAAGTTAATGTTCTGCTTTCGCCCGAAGAGGTGAGCGCTTTAGTATGTACATCTATGTGAAAGCTTGCTAATAACAATGGACCTCTTAGATTTTACAGAAGAAACCACGTTGCGGATTTCAAATATTTTATGGCATTCATAATTTCATAATGGCGTTCTCCTCTTTGGTGCTCATTTGGTAATTTAATAATGCCGTTTTCGTCTTTGGTTTTAGTTTGATAATTTAATAATGGCGTTTTCGTCTTTTGTGTTCATTTGATAATTCAATAATGGCCGTTTTCATCTTTGGTTTTAATTTGATAATTTAATAATGGCCGTTCTCGTCTTTGGTTTTCATTGATTGGGATATGCCCGCAGGCAGAGGAGCTAAGTCAGTCGTTTGTTCAGGCATTGGGTGAGCGGTGGAGGCCCTCTGAGGTTTTGGGCGCATTACGCCGTACGCCTCTTGACTTTTCCGCCTTGCTGGACTTCATCGAAACGAATCTCGCACGTGAACAGGACCCGCGCGGTTTAGCAGAGGCTGCGGCAGAATTGTTTGACATTTATATTGGAGATGTTATCAAGAAGGGCCCCGTTAAAAGGAAGCATTTCACCATCTGGTGGGAGTACATCCTCGTCATACGACCGCACTTTCTACAATTCTATAATAGTAGAGGAAAAAAGGTTCGCCTACTTTCACTAAACAGTCATGAATGTCATATGATTTTCACTGTACTGCATGAACATTAGTAAGGGGCAACACGTCAGATTGACACCGTGTTGTGTACCCGAATCCGGAATATCTGGGCTTCGACAAGTTAGCGTGACGCTATTAGAACCTCAATTTGGTTCACACTTTCCCGTCTTATTGGTTCTAAATCATATCTACACGGTAGTAGCAAAGTTTAACTGCCAGAAAAGGTCGCTTTGTAGCTAGAATAATTTCGATTTTATTACAGGTCAGTGAATTCCAATTAACATCGCGTTCTCAGGTTGGTAGCCCGCCAGGTTCCGGTGCCCCGAGCAATACAAGCCTTCCTTCTCTAAACATCAACCTCGGCCTCTCAAGTAATACCCCGTCGCGAGGCCACAAATTTTTCGTGATAATTAACAACTCACCCCAAGATTCCGTAAGATTATCTTCTTTTCGTACGTATGCGCGCGCCATTTAGGGTGGTGGAAGACCTTTTTGTACGACAAAGGAACAAGAAAACCAACAATGTCAATATATCAAAACATTGATGAAATACACCTTGATTTCAGTATGCCTATTTAAGGATACTGAGATCAAGCGTGATATTCAAGACAAACTAAATATTTATAACCTTTAACAACCCGAATTTCAGTGGCGTTTCCTTCAGAGTGACTTTTCGATTTTATAGGTCCGAACAGTGTGCTGATATTATTTATGCTATTGATGGCCGTGTTGTTGTTGTAAACCCATTGTTGCGCGGGTATCTGTAGGATGGCGGAAAACTATTGGAGATGAGCGCTCCCTGCTATAAATCAAAGCTACAATGGATGAGTGCTATTCAGTGTGCTATATCGCATTCACACTCACAGAGAAGCTATCAGAGCTACCTTGCCAGTCAACGGAAGATACTCAGGTAGTGCTTAAGATGATTCTGCACATATCTGTAAACCATAGGTATATGTGATTGTCATCTAAAATGCTTATTTTGTAATTATGAAATGGATAAATTATTAAAAATATTAAATAAATTATCAGATAAATTATTTTAAAAAACTTTGTATTTCAACTGTGTGGCAAAATCTTATTGCGACTAACACTAATTCGACTCCTAATAAATAAGTTTTGTTAAACGTTGGCAACAGTTGTAAAATAGTCTTCGATTTAGCGACTTTCCCCATTGACAGAGTTACTGACAGATGCCCGGTTGGCGTCTTGTTTTTTTATGTTTTTCTGGACCAGGCTGGAGAAGCGCGCATCGGAGGAAGCTCATGAGCGTGAAATGGAGGCACGGATCGCGCAGCGAGTCGAAAGCGAAGTTGTGACACCGCTTCGAAAGGAGATCGCTTTCCTTGAAGAACGAGTGCGCGAGGAAGCTCAAGCCAAACGAGATGAAGAAATTGTGCGAGGGTAAGAAAGACACCTAGGCACTTTTCGTTTGTTCAATGTATTTAATTCAAGAATGTAGATTGTCCAACAAAACTGAAAATTTAAGTCAATTTTCCAGACATGTCTAACTAAACATTCACAAGAGTTTAAAAAGAATTCAGTTTTATATTATAGGAATTTTCGTTGCATCTGAACAAAATTGCAGAGCTCAATCTCGTCTACTCGTGGAGGAATGGGAGAAAATGGAGCGGCTCCAGAAAGAGCTCGAGGCCACGAAAGTTGAACTTATAAAAGTGAAAAGCGAAACAGTTCGGCTAGCCAAAACGCAGGTGCCACTTCGACCTCGGCTCCATCGAGCGCGTTCTTGGGGAGAAAACATCGACGTCGATGCAGGCAGCGATATTCCTGAAGATGTACACAGATCCGGTCGAGAGGACGCCACTGCCAAAAAAATTAGTATAAGGGATATACTTAGAATGGACTTTGATATTAAGGACAACATTTACAATGGTTACGTTGACTTGCAATAAGCACCGCACAGGTAACCCTATGGGTGCTTGTATGTGTCTTGTAAAGTGTACGGTGCAGAATCCTGGCCTAAGTTGTACACCATTGTGGTTGTTGTACACCATTGTGATATTAGATTATCAATACTGACCTAACTGGGCAGTGAACGTTTTTGGGAAAGTTAGCAGTTCTGTGGAGATACTGAACAGCACCATAATACCTTTAAGAACACGAGAAAAACCATATCATGCCGTATCGTATGCACATGTACATATCTATTTCACATAATAATCGCATCAGAGAATAATAATATTAGTCCAAGGAGAGGATGATCAAGTAATAATATGCTAGGCGTGCAAATCGCAATTTTGTAGACGTATTTTCATAGGTTAGGCTCGGGTGGCAATAATTGGTGTTTGACTGTTGGAGGAAAGGAACGAGCCAGAAATATGGTCGTGTAGCCGTGTGACTGGAATCCGTGCTTCTTATGCCATACGCTTTCAACAGCTGGTAATTTGTTATTGTTGTGGCAGTACGCTGGACTTCTCAACTTCACGGTGGTTGATGAGCAATAAATGATAACTATTGAGTAAATATGTGCAACGTTGATAATTGCGGGGACCTTGACTGCTCGATTTAGTTATTCGAAGACATGCAAATGGATTTTAGTGCCAACTCTTTAATAAAAAAAATATAAATATTGGCGTATTGTTTAGCGTGGAGTAGAGATCTAAGCAAATATTGTTTATTTTCGTAAACGTTTTACTAACTTTTTCATTGTATTAACTCGCTCCTTCTATTGGAACATGTAGAGATATATGCAAATAAAAAGTGCAAACTATCCGTGGGTCAGCTATCATAATTTATATGAACCGACCGAATTTAACTGATGATGCTATGCTTAGCATACGTATGAGTGAAGCAGTCCGAACTCGCATAATATATTGCGAATTGCATAATATATAAAAAGAAGTATTTGAATAGATGGATTTGTGTCAAAGGGCACAAAACACTTCGGCTCTATTACCTGAAAGTATTCCATTACACCAAATGCTATTTGACTGGTGTTCGAAAGGCAAAAGCAGCAATGACTAATTTCGCACAGAAGTCATACACGTGTGGGCTACGTGACATTGCCACGTTGCTTTAAAGGGCAATGGTACCTACAGCATAAAAGATTTGGTGTTACAAATTTAATCTAGGTATATTTCATTTGTTTATATTCAACATACATATACACACATCGGATTTGTCGTATAGCCGGATCAGCTTCTAGAAAGGAAACCTTTTGTCGTATTTAGCAAAGGGCTATAAAAATCAGCTTTCCTTAACTAGTCTCTCAACTCACAGATTCTGGAACCCCTTCGGATGCCTTAAACGAAAACTTCGCGTTTTTCGAAACGAAAAAATTGTCGCGTGTGATCCTTTCAGACGATTAATAATAAATGTGAAAAATTAACGTTTTGATCTGAGCGATTTGAATAATGTACAGCAACGCCAATTACGTAGTCGTTAACTAGCTGGTGGCCAAGACATCTTAATCTTTCCATGAACCTCTGCAGGCAACCAGCTCAGATATGCGTTTAACAAAAACTTTGGATCTGCTTTCCACCTGCAAAGACAAGTGAAGAACATCAAGATGATTGGTTCACGTTATCAAGGGACAATTTCTCAGATAGTAAAATGATCTTAATAATAATAAACGAATTTCCTTATGCCTGCGCTTCTTTAACTTCGTGCTGGTCGATAAATGAACTGACGAGTCGTTTTTTTTGAAAATATTTTCTTAAAGCTTACCATCAGCCAACATTTACCCGTCTGCAGTAGCAGTTTCTGCATTACTTGGTAAGACGGACCCCATATAAATATAAATGTGCACCAGCGTGGATCGAACCCGTGCACCTACGTGTCTTCTCCAGTCGCAAGGCGCATACGAATTCACCAAGCCACCGAGCTCGACGAACTGACGAGTCGCTTTGCATTGAGGTTATCCCAAATAATATATACAAAAATATTCCGTTGTTGGTCACACATTTGATATTGAGACTGCTTCAAGTTTTACATGTGGCCATGTATTTAAGACAGGTAGAAGACACTAGATAATGTAAAGTACGATGCAATTCTGTTTTTCTTACCTGACAAGTAAATCAGCCCGACAGCAAACGTTGGCTTTTTTCAGTGCCCCGACTAGATCAGAGGCCCTCTGAGAGACTGCCGCGTATTTCTTGACGACAAGCGCCGACTGTGATACGTACATCGTCTGGTAATTCTTCAATTTCATCATCACCTAGACGGATCGATTTCAAATTGAAAATGAGCCAGAGACTAAGATCAACTAATCGTCTAATCTTTTTACGCGTTGCTTCCTTTAAGAGAACAACTGTTAGAAGGTTCGCCAGGTATAGTGGATGCCGGATAATCTCTCATTAGGAATGATTCGGCATCCACAAGAACAAACGAGAGTATATCTTCTCAGATGTTTAATTTTCAAGATCAGCATTAGTCATATGAACAAGCATACGATTTAATATCGGCCGTAATGTTACATGGAAAATGCAGATAAAATGCAGGCGGCTTCTTCCTACTTACTTGTCCATCGAGAAGCGCCTTGGCAAACCAGTTAAACCTTTCTGGCCAATGTGCAGGAGCCTTCACCCGTGTTTTATCGAGTTGCCACGCTAATGGACCATACGTCCCTTCCACCCAAACAAAGAACAGATCATCACGCTCGCTGTATTCGGGCGGAGGCGACTCAAGAGGCTCCGTGAGCACACATTGCTGAGGAGCGAGTACTGGAAGCCAGGATGGTTCAATTGGACAAACCATTCGCAATTGCATGCGATCTCCGTGTTCCTCCGTAATCTCCTGGTATACAAGCCATGGAGGCTGCTCCTTATACGACACAGAATCCCCGTGTAAATACACTAAACCATCCGTTTGCATGCTTTCATACACCTGAAGACATATATTACGAAGCCATTAGTCTGGGCAAAACAACTCTAGGAAATTTTTATGCTGAAGAAAGGTACCAGTTTAAAAATGTATTAATTGAACTGAAAATGCCATTCATTCTCCAATTAAAGATGAATCTTTTTGATAATTTGCAATTGATCGAGTATGTCATCCTAAGCAAAAAAACCTGATTTTACAAAATGCGGCAACTCCGAAATACATTCAGGAAAATAACTCTTTTACATGGACGATTGGCTGCGAAAACGCCGGCTACGTACCTTTCCTGTTTTTTTCCTAGCTATCCTATCAACACACGCGCAGAGAACAAGCTGTCGAAGAGCCAACATTTGTTGCGCGTTCGGAGGCGATAGACGCGGATCAAGCGTCAGCTGAAGATCCGGCACCAGAAGATTCAATTCCTCAGTTAGCTGGTAACGCATTTTACGGATTTCTCGCTGAGCTTCCGCTCTTAGCTGTTGATGCGGAAAATGTCCAGATGTACGGGCCACTGCATCGAACTCTGACGCCCCCACAGCAGCCAACAACCGGCCCATGTCACCCAGAGATTTGCACCATGTAGGGCATTTCGCTATGCAAACAAGAAACGTGAATTTAAAATAGCAAAAATCCTGTGTAATTTTTTTTTGGTGTGAGAGAATACATAGGCCTCCAGTAAAACAAATCTAATACATTTTACATATGCGCGTGGTACTTTAGGATCAAATAGCACCAGAAGTAAAGCTGTTGACTTAAAAAAATAATTTTTATTTAATACCCACATAGCTTCCATAGGCAGACTATTATACGCGAACACGTCAACAAAAGCTTTATTGTAACGTTGAGAAAAATGCTGTAAATCCATAATATCGCTCCATCTGAAGTACCAAGCAAATAAAATGAATACGAAAAGTTATTCAATACGTAATTGACAGAGTACCGTTGCCTTTAACGAAAGGCTCTTGTACGGCGAGGCCAGCCACAAGTGCTACGACATACGGCATCAGTGCCCTTTGCTGATGACTGAGCGCCAGCATCTTTGCGTATCGGGGAGCAACAGGAAATAGACTCATGGCACGTCCCAAAGGTGTCGGTTCCGAAGAATACAACCAAGCTTCGCGTTCACGTAATGATAATGGTTTAACCTATCATGAATTAAGAATGTGTTATACTTGTGTTTAACTGCACGCTATTTGCTTGACTAAAGCATCAATTTAACGACATATTCTTGTTTTGTGAATGCGAGTCTCGCTTGTTATGTTGGCGTGGATAGCCAGAATAAAGCGGAAACTAGTAAATAAATATACAACTTGGAAAGATGCAAAAGACTATAGTTGTGTATTGTATTGTAACGATCGGACTTTGTTCAACATTGTCTTCAGGTTTCTCCAGTGCGTATTTTAAGCGATTTTTTATGTTCATCAATTTAGCCAAAGGTTGTAGAAGTACTAACCATTAATCTTCCCCCTTTAGGTAAATTTGCACGAATCAGAGTGGTGCTTGAGCTTGAATACTTGAAATAAGATTAGTAACCTTTTTTGAAGCTGCTTGTAAAACAGTCTGATTCTTAGAATGCTTAATTAACAAACGAGACGCGACATTGAAGTGACATAACAATATTAAACTTGCCTAACTTATTACCATTAAGACCTATTACGCAAAAAGCTTCTACACGAGGACCCGCAAGTGCTTCTACCCTGGGAAACCTGGTTTAGGACCACCTTGTATTCGTAGCACGAACCTACCTTATCACGTTTAAGGGCTCGCATTTCTACCAATGTATTCTCTGCTGCGATGAGCGACTCCCTTGGCGGCGGTGAAGGAAATGGAAAGTTGACAACTTTCTCAATGCCCATACACTTCATTTGTAGCAGAAGACCCTCCACAGGACGGAGGGTTACTTCAGCTGGCGCAAACTCGATGAATTTGTCATTGAACACTGCCGATGAATAGAGTCTTCAAAGTTGTTTACGCAGAAAACATCGATATGTTACATGATGCACATATGGTGACTACAAAGTATAATAACTATAAACTGGTGTCGTTTATACTTCATCAAATGAAGCTGACAATGTCGAAAGAATGCTGATAGAGCAAACCTCCAACACCGCAGTATTTTGTCACAGGCGTATTCGGTCAGTTGTTAAAAAATAGTTGAAAAAGATACCTAATTTGATTTTCTGACTATTTTTTGCAAGGAGTCGATGTTTGTCGAATGGACTAACCTGTAACAATGTCCAGGTCCTTGCCTGCCTGCCCGACCCGCTCTTTGTTCTGCCGAAGCTTTCGAGGTCCAGGTCACGACGAACTTGGAGATGCCGGTCACACGATCATAAACTCGCGTCTTGCACTTGCCAGCGTCAACCACGTACCTGACGCCCGGTATTGTCAGCGATGTCTCCGCCACGTTTGTTGCCACCACGCATAGCCTAAACATAAATGCAATCCGACAGACAGACATTCTGAGAGCTTGATCCCTAAGGAGAGCTGACGTTGACTCACTTTTTGGGCTTTACAAGCTTTTGAGGTCAGCTCAGCGTGCATTTATGTTTTACTAGCATACATATCATTTTCACATTTCTCGGCCATAGTGTACCTGAATGATACCTAATTACCTCAGAGTGTGTTAGCAGGGGTTACTTAAGCTGACAGGGTTTAGTTGTAACGGAAAGCACACAATTTACTTAATCGGAAAGAAAATAATTGTAAAATTGCTTCAGAAGAATACTTCTATTAAATGCCGAGTGAAACCATCTAAACTTTGCAATTATTTTCTTCCAAGCGTAATTTTTGAACCCAACTGAAATTTACGTGAAAAGAGCTTTGAATACCTGGTGCCTTCAGGGACTCGTTCAAAGACCTTCTGTTGCTGATTAGACGGGAGCATGGCAAACATGGGTAGAACCTTCATTGGCTTCGATTGATCTTCTCGACAATCTTCTACTAACAGATCGTCATCTTCATCGCTAGCACTTTCAAGAATCTAACGAGAAAAGTGGAGTATAAGAGCAAAAGCGAAATAATTAGAAAACATGACATTTAACCTAATTTCTGCAAATCATGCATGAAAAGGTCTCTTTGAACATATGCACATAGGCTTGTTTATTTAAGCACTTGTGTACCTGACAGTAGATATCTAACCACACATTAGATAGCATTTCTTTCACTTCAGGAGACACGTAGGGCATGTTTTCTATTTATATTTTACTGTTTGTTGGTCGAATTAACATGAGTAAAAATACGATCTCAAGATAGAATCCCCTACGGTTCAAATGGGTATGAGGTTAAATCCACAATCGATAATCCGTTTGTTAGTCATGAACGTTTGACCTCTGTGTCATCTCACTTCCTCATCAGCATCCTCGTCGTCACCATGGTCTTCCAACATATCTCGTTCCTCTGCCTTCTCCTCCAGCTCACCGTCTTCAAGTGGACACACTGAGTAGCTTTCAAGGTCCAGAATATTGTTTTCACCTACTGCGTTCGTTCGCGCGGCGTCAAGGGTAGTTGAGGTAACATCCTGGTTATGTTCGGCTGTACTTGCATGTGGAGCGCCATTGGAAATAATGGTGTTTGCTATGCCCTCTTCTGCTCTAGATTCATTTGAGGTTATTGATTCCGTAGAGTTTCTTCTTGTTTTCCCGTTAGTTACGGAGCTCTTTGAAGACGATTCTACAAAAAATAGAAAACTTAGTAAATGAATCCAGTAACGCCACTTCTGTATGATATCGTGCGGCATTGCAGCTACAACCCTATACACCTTCGTCAACTTTGTGGTCAATTTTAAAAAATGATTTGGAGAAAACTTCTTTTTGCGAACTTGTTTGGACAACTGGCCGCATTATTGAATACCTTCGTTAGTGTGGCTATCTTCATCTTTTGATTCACTTTCTTGAGATTTTTTCTTGAGATCTTTCTTGCCTTCACCAAATTTTCTACGAAGTCTCGCCGCCAACTGGTTAACTTCCATGCGGCCGGTAAGGAAAACCAATATTCCACCAGGAGGAAGGTTTTTGTGTATCTTGCAGACTTTTTTGAGCGCGTCGGCCATATAATCCTTCGGAGTAGCCCTGTAAACAAAGGAAATTAAGGCTTATAAATAAGTATGCAGCAACAAGCGATTAGCATGCTGCTAGCTCGTTATGTTGATCCAAGTGGTTATACTATACGAGGACAAATCTATTGGTGCGGTTCGCTCACCTATTAAAGTGAATCGTTACAGGAAACTGCCTGGTCTTAACGTTGATCACGGGCGGGGGCTTTTTGAATAACCTTTCGTTCTGGGTGAAGTCACTAACCCGCAGCGTAGCCGACATTACAATTACCTGAATCAAACGAAGAGCATCTATTGTCCAATATTGCAAGCTCCACATGAGTGGGTCACCCGGTGGTGGACAAACGTACACTTACAAGACTCAAGTAAAGTCGTGGTTGGGCGTGACTGGTATGGCTATTAAAACCTTCACTCGTGTGTTTGTATAGAGTAGATACTTTTTCTCAGTGCTTTGTTCAATAAAACAGCTCTCAACTAGATTAAATAACTCGTGATTTAGGCACTTTAGACGTCCTTCGAACAGCTTACGTTAATATTGCGGCTAGTAATTTTACTCATGCGGCAAAAGAGTGTATTTATGCTCCATTATATATATTTCGCATAAGCTATATGTGTGGTGTTATAAAAGAAATTAAAATAACCCTGACGTAAGACTGCCACATGAATCACCTCGGCGTCCTCAAGGAATTTTTCTGATCACGAAAGGCAGAAAAGTGTGTAATGTCTAGTGATTATTTCCAGAATAATTTTTTCCAAATATTTTTTCCAGTGGCATTCTCTTACCCGTAACGGTTTTCCCTTTTTCTCGCGAAGTCCGACAACTCGAGAAAGAAGTCCAACGGCGACATCCGAGTGAACGCTTCTTTCGTGAGCTTCATCCACAATAATAACAGAGTACTTCGAAAGACTCAAATCGGATTCCATTTCCTTAAGGAGGACACCGTCCGTCAGGAACTTAACCTGAGTCTCTTCTGTACAGTTACCTTCAAATCTCACCTGTTTTAATAGTGAGCCCTCATGATAATGACCATGTCTATGTGTAAAAACAGGGGTATAAAGATGAAAAGTATTTGTGCGAGCATTTGTCAAATACAGCAAATAAATTTATTTATTGTTGACCCGGAAAGCATTTACTTTCTAGGCACTACTTCCCTGCAATTCCGAAGCCATGGTGCTGAAGCCCTATGGCGTATCAAATAACCTCGCATCCAATTCACAATACTAGAGCTAATACTAATCTTATCATCAATAACCAGAATAATTATTTAAATAATTATGATACTAATACAATATCCATATAAGCTGCCCTGCAATAGTGTTGTTAATTATTATTTTCTTCCAACATGGTAATAGATATTTTCACTCTAGTCTAAAGAGTAATCGTACACTAATCTTAAGCGTGATATTACTTAAATGTGATATACTAATACGTTCTTTATTGATACTTAGACCAATTCACGCATAATATTAATGCGTATAAACTACCTGATAAGAAACAATCTTCTCGCCGAGCCCTGTTTCATATGCAACTCGTTTGGACATTGATATAGCTGCAACTCGTCTCGGCTCTGTGATTCCTATCATGCCTTCACGTGCATAGCCCGCTTCGTATAAAAACTGCGCCACCTGTGTTTGTCCGCATGAACAAGTCAAAAAAAAATTAAACGGTTGCCCATATATTACAGTACATTCCACTTTCCTGAACGTTGAAGGACGAAGATTTGCTCCCATTTGGTGTACAGATGTAGTTTTCACTTTCATTGCACTGAGAGGGTTTGTGATGAATTCATAATGAAATAAAATATCATTGTCAAACGTACACAGCGAAAGTCATGCATCTCAAAGCTCAAATAAAGCCAGTAGGGTTAAAAAGGAATTCTGGGTAGAAATGAAAACTGGAAAACTGGTAACGGAAGAGGGCGCCTATGGGGTACAATGTGCCACAGGAAGGAAAATCAAACACTATAATAATATTACCATCTCCTGCTGTAATTACCTGAGTCGTTTTCCCAGAGCCGGTCTCTCCGCATATGACTGTTACAGGATTAGTTTCTATCGTTTCCATGATTTCCTGTTCCATCGCGATGATTGGGAGGTTTGACCGGTGCTCACATACCTCATCCGGACGTTTAAGTACCTGTAGGTAGTATAAAAATTAAAAATATGGATCTAAATAATTATGTATGGGAAATTCCTTAAATTAAACCCATAGAAATGCATTCATTCCATCTTTGGACATTAGTTATGAAAACTTTACGGAAAGATACCCGTAAACTAAAAAACTTCGAGTTTCACCCTGGATTCATTCGATTTCAATTTCACAATGATATAAGCCTGGCTAGTCTCATACAGGCTGGCATTCTAAACGTCATTACTAAAAAGCATTACAAAGCCTGTGCGAGATTTTTTAATTTCCAATACAATTAGTATAGTGGATCACATATTATACATACAACTGACTGTTTGACCCTCCGCGGCTTTAGGTGCCCAACAGCGGCGTTGACGTCCCCAATGTCATCTTCTTCATCCTCCGTTCGCCGAAGGTCGTTATAACGCCGAATCTTTTCAAGCTTTTCCTTGGCCGCCAATTGCGCGGCTTCTTCGGCTGCTACTGCTGAAGCCGATGTCTCTCTTGGCAAACCTTGTGCAGTCTTCATATCTTCCTTACTCTTAAAATGAAACAAAATATCAATGCACAATATTAAATAGAATTATACGATTTAATTTTTTCTTAACCTTCAACCATTTATCTTTTATCTATTCTAAAAACAGGTATCCCCGACATGGAAGGTTAATACGCACACAGCTTTTCTACGCAATGCCCTCTACCCGAATGTTCTCTACTTTAACAAATTACTATATGTAGAAACGTAGCGTGAGATTTACGAAAAACGGGAGTGAAACCTTCTCCACGTTAGCGCCAAAATCCGAATTATCCTCGCTCTCATCTTCGATATCTTCGTCGTTATCCTGATCGTCTTCGTCCTCATCGTCAATACCAAGAATATCCGGCCGCTGTACTATTTTCTTTTCGTCTTTCTTCAGCTGTTTTCCCCAGAGCTGGACACTTGGAGCCTTACGCTTTCGTAGCGATTTCAAATCCACATCCTACCAAAATAGAATTATTACCAAATTAGAATTATAAGAAATTAAAATGATGTGATCACATAATTACGTGCGCGTTCATATTGGAATTGTTCTCACTAGCGCTCGGTCCTAAAGACAGAATGCCTAGTTCAAAAGTTAGTATTGTAAATAAACGACTGGTCAGGAGTCCTGATTTTGTGAAAAGTCGCCTATTTGACTAACCACACAAACTAGTGTTGAGCTTGGTGGCTTGGCGTATTCGCGTACGCTTTACGACTGGAGGAGACACTTAGGGGCATGGGTTCAATCACCGCCCTTGCGCATTTATATTTATGGGTCTACCTTAAGAAGTAATGCAAAAAGTGGTACAGTGGACGTTAAATATTGGCTGATGGTTAACCCTAAAAAATATAACCACACAAAGTACAGATCAAGCGTTTCGACAATAAATAGTCAAAAACACACCGCCGCTGGATCTTTATTCCTTTTTCAATCTATGTTCATAGAGCTAGGGCTACTTGGTTACCCAATGAACATGAATCCGTATATTCAATACTCCTGTGACGTATGCTTTCAGCTTTCATTGTAACAATTTCTGTTAGATCTTTACATGATTTCAATTTATGCGTGAGCAAGTAATACAGGTGCAAGATTTCAGCAAGGCGCACTTTTTTAGAAATGTTGCACTAGATTTGAGCAATGTTTGTTTTTTACTAGAAGCACTCCTACAAAACGAATACCTTCGAAAGTTTTTTTCTGTTTCTTGCGGTTCGATCTTTTATTTCGGCGAGCTTGGCAACAAGCTCTTCCCGGTTGACTTTTTTTTGTTTCTTCTCAAGAATCTTTAAAAGTTGTTTTCTTCTTTTTTTACTCAATTTGAACGCTGTTTCTGCAAAAATACAAGTATGATTAGATGTACAACACACTAGGTATAAATAGTTCAGTTGGTGTCGTTTGATACATTATGTATGGGGAGAGCTAAAGCACCAGTGATAAAAACCATATGGAATAAGATTTCTAGAATATGCATAGCTACACAACGAAACGAAATAAAAAAGGTCATACTTTGGATTTCTCCGACGTTTTCGGCGACATTTTTTGTTTTAGAAGTCTTAGCGGTTCCAATCTGGACAGCTGGTAGAATTTCGGTATTAGTATCTTTCTCCTCGGGTACGATTCCTTTCTCCCTTAGAAGAGCTTCTTCAACATTCTTATACCGAAGAAGCTTCTTCAATTTCTTAACTCGACCCATGGTAGGGAACGTTACACTTATCGTTATAGCCAGCTGCGCCTGCCTAAATATGAAACACTAAACCTTATAAAAAGATAGAATGGCAGAATGTAACGAAGAAAATTCCACTTCAAACCTAAACATTTAAAAAAATGTAGATTATCATCGTTATGCACCGTTTTGCAACAGCTACATGTCAACTAGAAGATATTTCTCATTTAAATTTCAAATATTTTAAAACACTACAATTCGTAAATAGTAGATTTTAGAACATTGTAAAGATAACAAAGAAAATCAGCTGAATAACTAGGAAATCTGGCGAGAGCTTTAATGGGTAACATAAAGGAAGTAAGTACCTCGGCTTATTAAAGCCGCGAAATAGAAGATACAAACAGCGCTGATTAAAACAATTACAAAGGCTTCTTATACACATAAGTGAACCTCACAATTGAGCAAATGCGCATTCATTTATATTCCATGTCATTTCTCAACTATATATAGAATTGTTGTAGTTCTAGGTACGTAATTAGATTCTGATATTTATATGTTGTTGACTAGGGCTGGTATACATAATAGTAATAAAATTAATAATAATAATAATAACAATAATGGTAATAATATAATCATGAACTTAATTTATTGTTCGCTAATTAAATTGCTTTTAAACATTGGTGGCCTAATATTTCCTTTATGTCTTTTATTTACGTACTACAAAAATGCACATAAATAAATGAAATGGAAAGTATCAAACGTGAGCAGTGAAAACAATCATATTTTAAACATACTTGTTTTAAGTGTAAATTACCGCGTATATGGAAAGTTTACCACGCATCTAGTAATTATCACCTTTCTAATTTTTTGGGTTTAGGTACATGGATTAAGATAAGAATAATACATTGCCACTCACTCACTAGTTTTGGCTGAATTGTTCAGTGTTACTTGCTACTGCACATATGTACAAAGAATTCCATCATGCCCAACACTAGAACTCATATCTCATATGTTTGAAGAAACAGAGCATCGCAGGTACGTTCGAAAACCCAACACGTGTGTTTATTTACGAATCAAAACAATCAAAATTTGAGCAAACAATCAAATGAGCCTTCATTGTATACTATGCTTGGATTTTTACAGCTTAAGCTCTGATATTTTTATATATAACCAATTAGCGAAACAAAACGGGTGGTAATATGCGTGCAAACAAATGTATTTGGACCAAAATCCACATAAAACGCGTCCCCCTGAACAAACAAACTGGCGGCAGCCATCTTGTGAGCCGTCCACGTGGATAGAAAAATCTGCTAATTGTGTTCTATTTTGATGTTGTGCGCAATTCATAGAATTTTTCCATAAATCTCCATAGTCTCCGCAGGTTGGTACTATTGACTACGCTTAACAACTAGATGGATACTCCACTGTCTTATAAACGGTGATTTTAATTTTCTAAATCTTTGGTGATCGTAGATCAATGTTCAAATCAACATTCAGAGCTGTCACAAATATGTGTATACTCGTGTAATACAATTGACTTTGGTGAAACTGTTCCACTGTGCATGTATACAGAATTGCACTTAATTAATATAGGTAACAGTGCTGTAGAAGCCAGCTAAGTAATGTGGGAATGACTAGTTGTAGTCGATTTTGGTTCTATGATCATTGAGTCGATTGGTAACTTCAACGGTGAGCTGAGTGTAAGTAACGCCCGGAGTGAAAATAGTGGTGGTCGTACTTTATTCATTTTAGACGTTCATAAATATGATTTGATCCTACAAACTGTTAAAAAATAGCATCAAGGTATCAATATGCTCACACAGGTGAAATTATTTGTTTTATATTACAGTTGTGACGACGTATAATGTATTTATTAAGATAGTCTGCAGGGTATGCTCACATCTGTCCG
Organism: Tropilaelaps mercedesae; assembly: GCA_002081605.1. Taxonomy (NCBI): domain Eukaryota; kingdom Metazoa; phylum Arthropoda; class Arachnida; order Mesostigmata; family Laelapidae; genus Tropilaelaps; species Tropilaelaps mercedesae. The sequence goes on from MNPL01002582.1 coordinate 16,459, forward strand.
GTTTCACATCGTCTCTATAAACTTATTTTTCAAAATTCTGCGAAAATAAAGACGTCTATGTTTATACTGTGCGTGCACTGCAATAAAATGTTTTGGACTATACGATTGCTGGTATTTCTTGTGCGCTAAGCTGTAGCTAATTTGAAAATGACGTCTTAACGAATTGAGCACTGTTCTTATTGTACAAATGAGGGAAATATTCTACCTAAACATCGTTGACGTGTTTTCTTTTTACCAAAATTGTTATTTAGACAATATGCCCGATCATATGACGGATCTTCTAAAGGTTCCGCTTGCCGAAATACCTGCAGAAGATGGGACATTGCGTAAAAAGAAAAAGATCCGCGAATCGAAGAACCGGAAAAGATATTGGAAGAAGGCAGACGTGACTGACGTGGATGAGTTTCTGGAAGGCCAACGTTTTAACGAGCGTGTTGGAGGCGACGTCTCGCTCAAAGAAGATGAGCAGCTCTTCATGTTGGATCGGACATGCGATGAGGCAGGCGAGAAGCAATTTCAGAAAAAACGATCTGACATCCTTAAGGTTGGCTGGTTTACATGCCATTTGATTTGTAACACCGTTTGTATGTCTGGCCGGGCCTATTAGCGAAATTTTTTCTCGGGGTTGATCTAAATTTTTCACGCGTTATTAAATCCCAGCTTCATGTACTTCTATCGTGCTTGGGCTTGGCTGCGTCCCGAACATATTAATATCACAAATATAAGGGGCAGATTTTCTGTTGGAATTTTGGTATTTCTTATTGAGGCGTTGTTTTTTGTTTTAGGAACCTTTGAAGTGTCATGCAATTCTTGACGAACGGTCAAAGGTTCCTATTCCTTATACGAAGAGCCGTGTCAAGTCTACAGACGAGCGTAAAAGTACCATTCATCTTGCTAAGGAACGGGCGGTTCTTGCACAAAGGGTTGATCAATCGAAGAAGACCGTAGAGAAAAGACGTATTATGAAGGAGGAAACAGCAAAGAAAACCAAGTGCAGGACGCTTAACAGTCAAACAGAGATCTTCGACCTTTGGAACGGTCAGGAAACCAAAGCAAAGGTAAAGACCGAAGCCAAGGGTTTGGTTGTAGGTGTTCAGCGTTGAAAGGTTTTTATATGCATGTTTACATGTTATTGATTTTTTGTCAACAAAGCTTTTTAAAAGCTAGTTATTATAGAATATTGGCTTACCATGAGGTCAACTATTAAAGCTCGCAGTTATGAGACCGTTATCAAACAAAAACGCAAATTACAGCATTCAAAAAAATCCCGAGTTAGCTTAAACATTCCAAACGTAGCCAGCCTTGAATAATAAAGTTGCAAAGGTCGATCTTATCATGAAAACTCGCCTAACTCGAGTAACTCAAATAAATTGTATCAAGTTGTCAAATATGTTCAACATATGTGTGTGAGTAAATATTTTGCTCATTGTTTACGGGATGCATTCAGGTTGAAAAGACAGAGAGTGGCTGCCACATTGACTTGCTGGAAAAACCTGAAGATGCGGAAGTGTTGTCTAAAGACCAGCTGGCATATTACGCGCGAATGACTCGTTCTAGCCGACCTAAGGTTCCAGCGCTGCGGTATAAAAAGCCCTCGAAGTTGCCTGCGGTAGAAGTTGCCAAACCTGGGGCCAGTTACAAGCCCACCTTTGAGGTACCATGGAGTCATTTTTTATCTATAAGCTTTGTGTAGTTGCGGTTCATTTGTGTCCGTATATACGCACATACTATCTGATGCAATTTTCGTAAGTTCACCAAATATTGCACACGTGGCTTTTTAAAAATAGTTTTCAATTTTGTCTCATACGTATTAGTCGTAAAAATTATGTCTTAAACCAGAACAGGCTCATCCAAATAGTTTAATTATCTACGTCTGTTAGCATGACCAAGCTTGTCTGTGTGAGCGTGAGCAAATTTATTTCTAAAACTTGTGTGCATTTTTGCTTTGATTTAGGATCACCAAGAACTTCTTAAAGAGGCGCATACCATCGAGGTGCAAAAGCTTCGAAAGGATCAGCATCTTGAAAGAGTTCTTACGTCTCTTTTTCCTACGAAGGAACGAATGAGGGAGATTCGCGTTGAAAATAAGAAGCAGGAGGCTGTCGGCATTCTTTACTCGGATGAAGATGACGAAGATGCTGATGAAGCGGGTGTCGATGCAGATGCTGGACTCACAAGCGGTAAGCAAGTACAAGCAACATACAAGTACATAGGTCACTGTACATACGTAACAAATGAAAATTATATTTTACTTGCATATGCTAATCGCGAGTTGTGATTGGAATATCAGTGGTTTATTGAATTTTGGCGGGATCCTTATTGACTCAAACACTGATTACATACTTCGGCATAAATTGATAGTATTGATCCAAAGGCCTCTGCGAATATGTGCCAGCAGCTGTTAATAGACCACATACGTATTATACGGTATATCAGCACGACGTAATTGAGTATCTCAAAAATGATTTTAGTTCAGCTTGATATTCGATACAGCCGAAATAATTTTCTTTTTTCAAGTTCCTGTAGACACTTAACGCTGGCACCTTTTTTTCTCTGCGATGTTGTTAGTAGGTAATTTCCTTATATAGTAAATTTGTGATTTGTGGAAGTATTTGTATGTTTCAATGCTTATATAGCTGCATATTTTAGAAAAAAACTACCGCCATATAATGCCATAAATGTACGTATGTATGACGTTTTTGTATAGGGAACCCTCGCATACTAGCGGAGAATCGCAAAACTCGCGTGCAAAGAAATCGTCAAAAAGCTCATAAAGAACGCCTCCGAGCGACGAAACTCGCAAAGTCACAGAAAAAATTTGAGTCACAGTTTGGCCGCATTGGCGTGTATTACAAAGAAATAAAAAGGGCAAATAAACTGACACAGAAGAGAATACGCGAACGGGAGCAGAAGATGCTTGATGCGATGTACCAACCCCGCCACATCGGAAGACACCGCTTCCGCCCGCAAGACGTACGTATGATGTGAGGCGAACAGTTCAAGTAAAACAAACTACAGAGAGATAAATCCTATGCAATAATAGAAATGTATTCCCTTTACGTTGAGATAGTGTTTAATACGACGGTTTGCCATTCGTGCATTTGGTTAAACGTACTGAAGTTTATTCCAGTGCAAGTTTATGTAAGCATGTGTTTTCTCTACTGTGTACCTTTTGCTGTTGTTTAAGTGTGTCTATTATTTTATCAAACACTACAATCCTAGTGATAGAGAGAAGACTTATTAAACAACTGTGTACGTTTTCAAATATGAACATCAAAATTATATCTGTTTTATTTCTAGCTGGAGGTGAAACTAAGTGACGAAATGCCAGCAAGTCTTCGTCTGTTGAAACCTGAAGGAAGCGTCATGGTGGATCGTATGAGGTGAGTTTCTATTGATTGATTATAAAATTTACTTTTTTTATTTATTCATAAGAACAAAACCTATATCTTTCCATAGGCAAAATTAAATAAAACGAAGTTGTGTCCTCGATTTTAAAAGTCGAACAGCACTGGTATATAATATGTCCAAGAATCGACCGCAGCTAATCGCATGGGGAACTTTTGTCACTCTCATTATTGAAGGCCGATTTTGTAGTGCAAAACGTAGGCGATATAAAATGGTTTCAATAGAGTTATCATAGTGCCGAAAATACAGCTTAGGCACTTTCTGCTATCAGATTAAGGAGGACTGACTTGTACGTTAGCTCATGTTGTGTTTAATGATGCCATTTTTGTGTGCACTTTTTGATATTGCAGATCTTTTGAAAAGCGCAATTTGATCGAGCCACGTCGTAAAATTATGCGCAAGAAAAAGTGGACCAAAAAGGTTTACAAACGATCGTATAAAAAAGGTTTTGAGCATGTTTTATCTACCCCCAAGGCGGACGGCGTCTTGTAAAGGCGGCAATGACAGTCTCTTGATTTTTGGTCTTTACTTATACATCTAAAATAAATTCTGTGTAATTTTTGGACAAAATCTAGGGTATTTATTTGCAAGGTGTGAGCGAAAGATCTCTAGGAGGCAACTAAGAGACACATAATGCACGCCTAGTGGTCTCTCAGGTGGTTTAAGTTGACGTCGAGTTATTTGTATCGCTAAAGAAGTATCTCACGATTGATTACACTCGCAGCGGGCATCAAACAAGTATAAAGTCGTGTAAAGGACGTCCTTTCAACTTTTTTGATACGAGTGCAGCAAAGCATATGCTGAGAAACAAGATTGTCTCTGTGAGAAAATGACGTAGTCTAATTTGTCATTTAAAAGAATATTTCACATAACTTAAAAAGACTTTGTTGCTCTGTTTACTTTTTGCCATTAAAATATAAAAAAGCGAAACAATCACATTGTTTTGTAATTTTTCACATCGTTGCAACGAAATCGGGTTGTCCTGACCGCGTCTTTTTGTGCTCGAGTTTTCTCCGCAAAGCTTTAATTGCTGCACGAATCCCAAGGGATATAAATCAGGATTATTCGTTTTGCCTCGTGGTGAGATAGCGTTCCTTAAGGATGCGTCGAATAGGACGACCGACTTCTGTTAAGGGAAGTTTTCGGACAAATTCAACACCTCCATGGAGTTGTTTAGCAAATGGACATCGCAAACGGATGAATGCACGAATGCTCTCGCCTTCCGAATGAGCGTCTTCAGGGCCTGAAATCGTAAGTTTACTTCAGAGAAATCTTCCTTACTATATACGCCTTAAAATCCAAAGCTATGTGTACATTATTTTTTCTTTTTGAACACTGTTTCACCACTCACTAGCGAGTGTTTCTAAAGTCCCAACGACTGCATTGTAGGATAGAAGAAAATGTGGCCTGACTTAACAGAAACTTTTTTGAAATTCTGTGCAGTTTATTGTCCAACCTGTATGTTCTTTATATGGGCAATCCTCGTGCACTAACGGTTTTAATTGCGGGGACTCAATAGAAAGTCAAAAACCAAGCACTTACGTGCTATTGGCACGATGAATGCTCGCGCAGCTTCACCAGCTCTTGCAACTGGAACACCAACGACAACTGCCATCTTCACTGCTGGATGATGGCGCAGAGTGTCTTCGAGTTCTACGGGTGTAATCCTTGTCCCTTGGCATAAAAACGTGTCAAGCGTACGATCCAATACGTGGATATTTCCTGCGTCAAAGGCGCGAAAATAAGGCAACTCGTGAGTGTTACTTTCATATTTTGTATTCGTCAAAATAATTCAAGTACAAAAAGGGCGTACCCAACGTCGAAAAATCATTTAACTGTAATATGAACAACTAGTCTTTTGTTTTCAAGCATCATGTTACATTGAATGACACCAGTGAGATTTGAGCAAATCGAATCAAATCTTACAGTATACCTTGTTGATTAATAAATATACAATTAAATAATAATTTATTATTCGTTGCCTGACATCTCAAAAGACGAATTACCTAGGGTCCAATTCTTTAAGCTAACTGTCAAAATAGTCATAGAATTTATCGTTTATTTTACTGACGGAATTTTTCGTGGATCTACTGACTTGATAAGTACATAATTTCGTAAACATTGCAAAATTATATATGGAACTGACTTGATGTCGCTGTTTTTTGAACGTGTGTTATGAGTTAAAGTAGTTCAATGGTACCTCTTTCATCATAGTATCCAATGTCGCCAGTGGAAAACCAGCCTTTACTGTCAGCTACCTTTCGCTGGGTCTCGCCTCCTAGATAACCGAGGAACATACACTCTCCATCCACCCAGATCATGCCCGGTACCTTTACATATGTTGTATAGTGTAAAAATGCTATCTTATTGTATACGTCGGTGGATTTTACAGCGAGGTATTTAATAAACGTTTGGTCGAATAAGTGGATATTGAAACAGTGCATGTATGAGGATGCATAGAAATATTATTAGAGTTTGTAATAAACCCTATATTTGGTAGGAACGATGCAGTCATCGCTATATTATTAGTGCTTATTATACTGTATTATTATTACTATTATTATTATACCCTTTTTAGACGCAATACATGCAGTGATAAAGCTCGGTTTGATTTGTCTACGAAACTTTTGTTAATTACTGTCACATCCTTCTTCAATCCTACTTTACTATATTTGAGAAGAAAAATAAATAAGCCCTACTAAGTGTCTACATGTAAGTACGGTGTCGACACAGGTACTGATATGGTGTATACAACAAGTGAATAAAGAAATATTGATCACGGCGAAAACTGATGCGTACGATTTAAAGCGTAATACGAGCGATATCATCTGAATGTACACCAACCTTTAATGACGACTTTTCGTTGTTTTCTAATTGAACAATCTTTACTCGCATGCCCGGAAGCGGTGGACCGAGATTCATCAATTCGGCATGACGACGTCGCCGAGTTGAAACCAGGCACTCGGTCAAAGAGTACACCTAGAAGTTTTTATTTGATCATTAAATAAAATCAGAAACGGTTTTGAAATTTGTTCTATTCAATACTGAGTTTTCTGGAGCTCTTTTTACTTCCTTTTGGAGGTGGTGTTTGAATTCTAAGTCAACATTTTGTTCACAGAAATTAGACCAAATCTACGTATATGGTTTTGTTCGGAGGTCTATCAGTTAAAAAAACAGCTGGCAAATTCTATCTCGATTCTAGTCTACACGAGAAGTCCTCTCTTGGTCCGCTAAAGGAGCCTATATGAAGTTCGGCGTCATCAATTGATGGCAGTCCTTACTCTCAATTAGATCGTATTAGCTATCTTATATTAAACGCAAATATGTTAAAATGGGAACATTTACACTTATTTAATATTAAGATTAACAAACGGGACGGACGATAATATGAATATTGGGTACACATGTAGTTGTAATTCGTCTGTTCGCCAAATCGAAAGCAGCCAACATAAGAACCACTTCTACTAGTCATCTGCTTTTACGTTTGTTTAGTTTTTTCATCTTACTTTCAGTGCTAATTGCCATCTTTTGCAGATGGCGATCAGCACGCAGCAAACACAATTATTGGCCATTGTGAACTCAACGAGCGTTTGCTGTGACAAGAAGTTTTGTCTAGAATTTAGTTTAAATGTATAGAAGCGCCTTGTTATTTGTATTACCAGTTGAATCGCTTGGGAAGAGCGAACATGCTGGCAAAAGGCTTTTGTCAAAATAAGGCCTGTGTGTAAATACGCTAGTAGCTGTACCATTGACTCATCCAAACATATATACTTTTTTTGTGAATATCTACTTATATCTCATGATGTGTTCGTGGCCTTTTGAAAGTGAAAGACTTTTCAACATTACTTTTATACCCCGCTTTCTACAAAAGAATCATTTCCACAGACCACATTACTTCTAGGCAATTTTAGAATTGCCCAGCTGTAGACAGAATGCCGTTATATCCGTTTGTAACCAAACATCCATCAATGTGCGTGCCTCAATATAAATTACGTAATTGTCAGTGTTGTCGCATTAGATACCTCAATGTTATGGTTTGTAGGTAATGTGCGTAAACAAAAAGGGACTTTCTTCCTAACGAGCTGTAGTTAATCTGAGCTACACAAATGCTGTCTAAGGAATGTTTAACGTCAAGTTGTAGACAAATTGTGCGCATGAAGACTTCGTATGTAGTATGTACGAAATTTTCACGATATAAGTAAATGAAAATCCAAAAGCATATTTTAGTTATAGTGATAGTAAAACAGCTTTCATCTCAAAAGTAGTTTTAACGCAATATACACGATTAATTTTGAATAAATAATAACAACAAGCTTAAGGCAAGAGGAAATATTTAACGCGGGAGAGGCAAAATAAATAATAGTTTGTAACTTTTTCAAATATTATATTAGTGAACTAGAATGACCTTTCTTATTGCTATTTACTCCGGTCGCTTCTACTGGTTTTGTGGTACTAAATTCTTAGCCAACTCACGCATTAGCTGAAGCCAAATTAATCACATATTATAGTTGATCAATATGTTCTACTATATAATATATAAGTGGAAATATAGGCATGTGCATACAGAATCACCCTCCAACTCAATGGGGTCAGTTGGTTTGGATTGCGTTCGTAAAAATGCATTAGTTGAAATCGCTTTTTTTCGAGTTTACTACGTGCTTAAGCGTATTCTCTTATTGAGAGGCCAGACATCACTGAGCACCAGTGGTGCAAGATGTTTATGTTTATCGCTACTAATATGGGCACAGTTTTGTTCAATGCCGATTGAAATCCTCCCGTGTATACGCGCATACGCTCGGGACAGCTTTTGAGTTAAGATAAAATGGCATTACGTCACTGCGGTATACTCATTGAGGCATAAAGATAGTGAACTGTGTTGAGAAGAGAAAACAATTTTTAGGAGAACGTTTATTGCGGGAATCACGTTCGGTGGTGTGGAGTTGGTTCTGACCTAGGCCCAGGCGTAAGAATACAGGATTATTCTAAGACAAACGAAGTTTTAGCCTATGAACCAGGTAGATCCAACGGAAGACTTGTAATAAGTGTATTTGGCTCACAAATATGTGAAAATAAAAGACATCGCACACCTGCTCCAGTACTGCAGTTATCCGTTATAGTGGTATTTTAAAATATCTTAAAATCACTTATACATTGTAGAGAAGGTATATAAATAGGCGTACAAAACTACAATATGCCACATGTGTCTTAGTTTTAGACGTTTGGTCACGCAAGTTCATTGGCATAGAATTGGATAAAAGCATAGAGGATGGCAAAATAGTAGCAAACATAAGAAAGTGCGAAAACGTTTCCGTTACACTTTATTGGTGCTTACTTGTCGTATATATTCAATGTCCATATGCCTGTGCAAGGTCTGCCACGCCTTTGAGCAAATAGGACCAGAAAAGCTCAGAACAAAGCGCACCGAAGAGAGGTCATACTTTGCCAGTGAGCCATGCGAAGCCATGTCTGAAGTCATTTTCGCTAAGAGAGGCAGGCCACTTATCCGAAATTTTTCAATCAGGCGAAAGCTCTCCTCAGGTTCAAAAGTCTGCTGGACGATCATGGTACAGCCGGCGACCAGAGCTGTTATTAGTATTATAATCCCTGGAGATCTCCATAAAGGTACTGTTAACAGTAGAACGTCATCCTTATGTTCCAGTAGCGATTTATTGCCCCCATGGTCTTGAAGGAAAAGCAGGTAGTGCAGCCACTTGTCAGGAAGAATCACTCCTCGCTGAGTTCCTCCGCTGCCGCCCGAGTAGACCACAAGTGAAGGCGTTACAATCGAGCCACGGTATGGAGGCGAAATATAGTCCACCAGCGGAGATTCACTAACGCAATCAATCGACTCGAGAAGAACGTACTTTGTATTTTGACATCCGCGCACGTTGTCCCTGTGTGGCGGAACGACACTCTGCCCGAATAAGAACGCGCTAGGGCCATGCTTGTCTACTATGGAAATCGCATGTCGATAGCTGCATGCCAACACGACGGTCGTTGAATGCAGGAGACATCCCAACAGGGTCCATGCGAATTGCGGTCCGGTTTCGGCTAAGAGACAAATTTTTTGCTCGGGTCGTACGCCGATTCGTCTAAGGTGAACCGCTACAGAAATCGATCGCCGAGCGACGTCGGCGTAACTGATCTCTTCACCGTGAGCGGTAACAAAGCATGGCTTACAGCCGAAACGATTGAGTCGATCAAGCAACTCCGTGGCGAACGACCTCAAGGGCAGGAACGGCTGTGGAAGTGGTGAGGCCACCTCGAAATTTTGTAGAGATGGAGATGCCATATGCCCACACGGAAATATCGGCGTCTATAACAGGAGCACTACTCACTGCTCCACAGAAGCCAAAGCAACTGGCAAAGCTTTGCTCGCGCTCGCGTATCGCTAAGATGTAGATTCATGCCCCTCACTGTTTTTCTTACGTTACGTGGATCACCATTCGCCGGACGGGGACGGGCTCGCTCTTCGGGGCGCTGTAGATCGCTAGGCCCTGTCCCGATTAACCTTTGGAAAGCTCAGTTATAACCAAGTGTCAAATGGCACCGAATAAGGTTATTCAAGCAAGGAGACGCGAACTGTAATTCACCACCTCTTCAGAATGCCCATGGTGACATAAATGTTGGCCACAAAATGAGCCTGGAAAGATAAACGTGCCTACTAGTTAATTGCCGGCATTGTTTCAAGTTTTGTTATATTCTGCATTTCAATCTACGAGCGGTGAGAGTGAATATCTTCGCAGTATTGAGACAGTATTGTACTTCATTGTACAGATTATATTAGAAGATTCTCCCGGCACGGAGGCTAGAGACCTTGTGATACAGGCATGAAAATTATGCATGTTAAAAAGCATAGGTGCATAAATTTCAGCTACAGTGTACGTCTCTTGGAATCGCCGTTACGAATAATAAATCTCATACACGGCATGCATTAATATATGTTACCAGCACACAACAAAGCGAAAACCAATGCTGAAATTAGTTTTCGGTTGCTCAATATATTTAACACAAATGCGCCAACATCACATAGTGTAACACTAGCACAGTAAATGCTAGCTAGATATCAGAGACAAAAACTGACTCAGATGACATGATCGCAACAACATGATATTGTTCACTAATCTGTTAGACAAGAGGGGCCCCTACATGTGATTCCGTTGTTCCTCTCCAGAAGAGATATTCGCGTTCTTCTGGCCGCCTACTCTTGAGTTATTTCTTTCTGCAGAGCCAATTATTTCATTACTACAACCACATTCGTTCAAAGAGTAGTTTAAGCCATAGATAACACGTAACCAACTTTTTTACCAAACGTCCTATAAGTACATACTCCCTATCAAAATTAAAATGTATTTTCGATAATTCCTTGCGTTTCTGTAACCTAAGAACGAGCTCTAATTTCAATATATGTTTACGGAACAAAGCTACTCCCTTTTTCATAACTAGATATAGGGCTATTCGTTATTAAATACGTAGTCCATGAATGTGTCACCCTAAGCTAAATAGTAAATTCAAAGCGTATGCCTCCTTAAAGCGTGTGTCACCTTAGCGCGAAATACAAGCGACAAACGCCGATAATCGTAACGAAACGCTGGAAGCAGGTAGCCTTTGATGGTACCCGATAGCTGAGACAAAAATGTTCTTTGAATTAGCCGGTGGTTAAAAAAAAATACTAATTCTTTAAGAGAAGTGCCAAGTGTATTCATATACATTTTTTTGTGTTTGGCTCATATTTAAGATTCCAGTTTGCGCTCCGGTTAAAATGAATGATTCTAAAATAACAATCCATTAAGCAAATTTCGAACGCCTATACTTTGTCGCAAACTATGTTCTCTTTTTTTTAAAATAAACAAAAGCTGTAAAAGGGTACGTATAGCTCGAATGTTGATAGAACGTTAGGACCCTTAGAACTTATGTGAAAAAGTTCCAAGTATTTAGGGGATATGGCATCTCTTACTCATATTGCTACGAGTAGTTATGAAACTATTTGGCACCAACCTGAAATATGACTGATCACAAAACGGTACGCCGTAATCGATCGGATCACATTGATAATTATTTGCTCAGTTGTGCAACGAATCACTCGCTAGACATCTCATTTGCCTGAACCAATGATAGAGAGCATAATAATTCGCGTGATTTAGGATTTTAGTTACCTTTTCGGTTGTACGTTAACATTAAGCGTAACTTGATCTCCGTATATACGGTTTGTATGCGACGCGATTGTATCTTTTCGTTGTAATTCGAAAGATTCTTCAGTTCTTTCTTTCAAACGTTATATGCTCCAACATTATTACAGAAAAATTCTGGTAACCGTACCAGCTGAACACTTTTGAGTGAACAACCACTGGGTGGAACGCTGTTTATTCTGATCAAGCGAAACTTATGTAAGACATACGTTACACACATATTTGATGGAATTTAATACGCCGTTTTTCAGTACAAGGCATTTGCTGTGCTTTTAGGAATATAAAACTCTTTTTGAAAATTGCGCATGCTTTGATACACAATGGCCTCAATTAAACGTTTGCTTCAAATTACACATTGTCTGCACAAACAACGGCTTATCTAAATAATGCTCTGGGTTTAGGTAAATTTAAACTTTAGTTAGTATGAAGGCACGTAGGCATTGGTTTCTAAAATCTCTTACTATGGTTATAAGGGTCTCACAAGGGCCTCATAAGGGTCATATTATGATATAGCTTGAAGATGTATTTTATAGGGATATCATAATTATGGTCATGTGCTAAAAGAGTGAACAATTTGTCCTCACCTCATAAAATTGGACCGATTCAGCATTTAGTTAACAGTAGTTGAAAATTTGGTTTGTTGGCAAAAATATTTGCTCATTACTGAACTGGTGGTATTTGCTATGATTGCTATGATTTTTGGTACTGGTATACTGCAATTAAGTAGCAACCATAACAGTAATGGCAAGTAAAATATACCAATGCAATTATTTTTGCAATGATCCATAGTAATACATGTTATTATAGCTGACCCTCAGCTTTCTATTCTTAATTATTATAGTGTTGCATAATTCTTTAGCAAAGGGCGTTTCCGAGCAAATTTTCACCGTTTCGAATACTTTCATGCTATTCTTAACATCATCATTGTTGGCAATTTTCATGATAGGAGTACAGCTAGTGAAAAATAGCTCTCCCGTGCAATAAAAGCGCTAAATTAAAGACAATTATGACAAGACAATGGGAGGGACTAGAGCCGGTAACGTATCCCGCAGCGGTGACCAGACTACGTGGCCCTACGGCTTGGCGCAACTATAGTGTTGCATTGCTTCTGTAGTGTCTCCGCTATAGCTTCTCTCTCGTCCTCCCACTCATCAAAGACCGAGGCAATTGCTCCCTATGCTAGACAAAACAACAGAAGATCAATTATCGATTATCACCGCGATTCAAACAAGGCATACACCGCAAGCGTGGACCACCAACATGAGACCTCCGTGTGGGTACCCATAGTTACCCACCGATCACCACCATGGCTACCGTTACCACCACTACCTGCCTATCCAGTCATCAGTCGCCCCCGTCCCCACTACCCAATCAATTCAAACTCTCGGTTGGCCCCTGGATCAGTCGAAGCAGTGCAATTTCGTGATGTGAAGTGTTCTGAAATGACTAACGAAACGACGCATTGCCGTATTAACGCTGGCGTTGTTCTGCTTTAGGCGGCAACACACACACACACGCGCACACGCGCGAGCTTTTCGACTATACGTTCCAGCAAACTGGTGATAGTATTACTGGTGGTCGAGAAGTCTTGTGTGATGTCGGCAAGTCGGTGGCCGGTATTGACCAACGAATGGGGGGTTTTATCAGAGTAGGCAGATAATTTAACAATAGACTATGCTTTGGCGACCCGTGGGCGACATGGTCAGGAGTAACAACGACGAATAATTACGGCAACGACAGAAGATTCAAGCAGGCCACTGAAGGTCCATGATATGGGTATGCGCATGAAGTGGGGGACGCTGATGAGATCATGGTACTACTTGGGAGCAAAAGCAGTTCGTTGGTGGAAAAAGGGTGATCAGAAGTGAAGAAAAACGCCCAACCAACGTAAAACATGCACCGCAGGAAAGTTGTTAGTGAACAGAAAAACTACGAAAATAAATGAAAGGAACAAAGAACAGCAAAAATACCAAATTCCACGGTAGATTAGATAGTTGGTGGGAGACGATCGTCAATCGCGATAACCAGTGCACCTGCTACCCTTACAATTACTCTATGTTAAATTTTCTGAATACAAGAGCTGACGATGGACTTAGATTTGTTTTATCCGACTGACAATCACCCATGCCGTTTCTGTGCAACTTGTAGTACGTTTGCGGACAGCAAATTCAGCTCAACGATTATAGTTACGATAAATCATTACTAACCTTAGGAAAACTATGCGAAAAACGGTTAAACAAACAAGAATCCTACACACTGTAGGCGATAGGCATCGCTAACAGGTATTGATACCTATGCTGTCTTAACCAACAGCATCTAGGTGGTGTAAAACTCACGTTAAAACGCAAGAAAAATTTTAGGCTTTATTCTACTAAGCAAGTCAACTCCATTTCCAACGATGGATTCGCGCTCGGAAAGTTTGTTTAGGAGCTATCGTATATATACACCTTTACTTATTCCCTATATGTCAATTATACGTGTTGTCCACAGAAATCTAAGCTTTAGTTTCAGCAAAGACTACTTTCTACTGTTTTAATTTTGGGTGCTATTACAGCATATTTAGTTGTTCGTAGTGTTCTGGATGCCACCCAAAGAAAGTATTATATATCAAACTATTTTTGCCATTTCCGAGTGTCCGGCATATGCCTCCCATAAAGAGACGGCATTTCTTGTTCCTTGGTAAAATGGCTGTAAAAAAGCTGTAACCGTTATGCATTGATTACTAGTTGCAAATGGTAATGTGCGGTGGTCCTACGTATGCTTGATTAAGAGTCGAAATGCATTTCTGTTAGTTTTGAGTGCCCGGTACTCTTGTCGCTAGGAAACAGGATCTGAGGTTCATTCTAACTTTAAGTCTCATAGTTCTTATTGAAGAGAACGTGAAGTTTTTCTCTATCTTAATATTTCATTCTGCTGAGTACAATACCAATCCGATTACTTCATATGCGTTTGCTCTCGTCTGATGCTGTAGAGAACGGACGCAACTAAGGGCTTGTCGGCTAAGGCACTATTACCATACAGGCACTCATCGCTACTGTCATGAATCTTCATGCGTACACCCTGACTGTTTACTGAGCATTCTGTTACTTTGTTATTGTACATATATTTTGATAATATGCAGTGAAGTATATCTCACTATGTTTGTATGCAATGGTAGATAAAAGGCATTCCAGTAGTAATGGCGGGGTGATCAATCGCTTGACTTCAAATTAGCTCTGTATATGTATACTCTACTCACTAATAACTTCAGAAAGTACATGTATTAAGTTATGTAGCTATTCTATAAAAATGCTACCAAGTTATAGGGATATAATGTGTATATGCATGAAATAATGGAACTCGATTCCTACATTACATTCTACAAGACGCTTGTGATGCTGAAAATAACATGTTGATGTGAAATGTAATCACCGCATCTAATTAAAGACATAAATGCCCTTGCATTGATACTGGCAAGACCAATATGAAGGCTATCTAGAACGCTGTACTATAGAATCGGGCAGCATTCACAAACGAAGCATTTAAGATTTCGTAGGAATGAGCCTGTCATGGCACAGCCGAATGAGAAGCTTGATGTTAGTCCGCTCGCTGCGACTGCGAAATGTCCTAAGAGGTATGAGAAGTGCAAAACAGTCCAAACATCCGCATCTTCGAAACAGCAAGAACTAACCGTATGAACAATTTTTATACATGGTGATTCCGTTGATTGTTGACGGAAGGGTAATTTAAAATAAAATGATATGATGTATTTATACAAGAATATCAGAAGTAATTGTTACAATATTCGAGTACCTTTTCAATATCCATGATTGTCACATCAGTAAACATTTTTAAATAGCAAGGGACATACTGCAACAATTATTGCTTTCAGCCTCGCATTGACTTTTAATGGAGGAGTTCTTGACCTGACTAATATTTACTAAACGCTTTTCATTGCGGATTTCTTAAAAAAAAATGTCAAAAAAACCATACAATTGTTAGATATAGGACCACAAACAAATAACTCGAACGGCACTTGTGCTACATAGCGTTCACTTTGTAGTAACCTATCTAGCGGTTGTATGGCTACTAAATAATGTCTATTTCACTACTATAATGTGCTCTTTCAACAGTAAGATTGTCACGTGCAAATTCAGCCTCATAAGTAAATGCTGAGACTAGTGCATACTACGCCTACAGGTCTCGCTTTTGTACTGCTCGTTTCCAACAGTTTTGATATATTCTTGATAAACGCCCTCCCTATTTTCCTCCATTGCTCACATAAATTACCTCGATGTACACCATATATAGATTGATATGTTGCGGGCAGAATGTGCTCGTTTTCATACTTCCCATCTTTTATAAACATCTTTTTCTCTAAAGTACTCTTTCAAACTTTCTGGAATATAATACAAGCTCTTTGTGCCCCTTCGTGATAGCATTTCGCTGCGTCAGACCCTTGACGTGCTATACAACCGATCGCTGTGCATTTCTGTAGGTCTCTTTCGGCGATGTTTCATTTTCAACTTAAAGTGAGGCGTGGCGGCATAAAAAAGCCGTCGGTTTTAGTGCATTTGCCCGCTTGCCGAATAGTTGAACGGGCGAAAGGGAAAAATCGATGATTTCTGTAAGACACTGAAGGCGACGCAGTCACGAAGAGAGGGAGGAAGTGACGGTAATGCTCCGGTACATTGTTAATGCATGTATACGTCGTAGGGGGTAGTGATAACGTTGGGCCAACTACCTTGGTCACTTTCTTGGCCTAAGGGAGCAATGTGAGGATTGCTGTTCGTCTTTTTTGTTCGCTTCATATTTCGGTGGCCTGCCATTCGAAGTGCAATTCCAAACGAAGTATTTTATGCGGCAGAAAATGACCTGACAGTGACTTGCTGTCGGGTGTCATATTGTTGATATTTCGCGTACAGTTGTATTCTGTCCGGCTTCAAGTGGTGGGGTCAGGTGTGTCTGCCTTGGTGGTTGTACGTGACGGCCGTTGTAAAGCAATTTTCATCATTAGATGAAAAAGAAAATAATGGAGGGCAGATGTTTGAGTAGTAGCTAGATGGATTGTTGGTAGTTAAAGGCAGAATTATTTATTCGAAAGATGAATGTATACGACGCAAATGGGTATACGCTACGTTGAAATATTCTGCTTCACGGACTAGGCGTTTTAAAGCGAATACATGCTCTAACAAAGCGAAATGCCACTTAGAAGGATCGTAAACTTTTTGTTGTATTGAATTACCTGTCAAAACGTAGTTGAATTTCTTTAATGATATTGAAGCGCTCGCTAGGCATGCATCTTATGTCGTAGACTTTATTATTTATGTCGGATATAAAATGATACAACTGGCGAAACCATGCACAATCAAAGTATATGCTAATTGTTTTCTCGCAGTTATGCTAGCAACAGCTGAACCTATTGTATACTAATCGGCACGTAGGTACTGTAGGAGTATGCATTTACTACACGAATCCATGGCTAATACATAACTGAACCGGTAAGCTGCTATCGCCGAATGATATCGACAATATTCTACTAACGCATCCCGTATGTCCTAATGTCGATCTGCAAATAGATTTTAGTAGTTATAAAAATATGTACGTGTAAAGCCATTCATTATTTGATAATCATCAATTATTACAAAGAAAATGAGCAAAAAAGCTGTTCCTTAGACCTTCGTTCGAACCCAAAGCAATGTCTGACAACGGACTTGTGCCAGTGGCCACTTGAAAGTGACCTGCAGTGTGCGCGTCGTTTTCTATGATAACTGGCATCACGATTCAATGTTTTTGACAGCATTGTGGTTAATAACATGTGTAAATTTATGATTCTACTGCAATAAACGTGGCGAGGCTGCTTGGCGAAATTCATGAAATTGAGCCAACCAGAGGTTGTCATCGCAGATGCAGCCTACTTTCTTCAAATTACCCTTTATCCTTCCATGCTCCTAAAAAAGCTGCTAAATAAATTCATCATCGCTACTTATTCAGAAGAACCGAGTAAACCATCCATGCGGTGTCTAGCAGCATCCTATATGGATGCGAGACGCATGACCAAGTGGATGACCACTAATGGCCTTACATCTGTTCGACAGCAAAGACGTGATGAAGCATTGCTATCTAAAACCAATCCGGTTATTTGTACGGAAATTTCAAGTTTGTTTGTATGACAGAAATGTGCGTAATACACTAAATATGGTTTGTGTTTGAGTAGAATAAACATCGATTTGAACACGCTCACACGTGCCTAACTCATACGTGTACCAATGCTGCGTTCGAAAATGGTCTCCAACGGAGGTCCTTACCTTGTAAACGAATGTTGACACTTACGGCGCTTTCTTACGGACGCATAATTTTTTGTGCAACAGATCAGTGTTTTATAGCAATGACGAACTTTTTATACAACAGATTATTTCTTACCTTGATTGCCGTTATTACACTCACTTCGTTTATAGCATATTTTTAAATAAACATTTTTCTTATAACTTTAACGTCTATAATCCACGTACTTTATTACAGTCGCTTTCTCTCGCCTTGGGCGCTTTCTTGTGGAGCAAAGACAAATCATGCTGCCACACAACAACGTGTTTACTGCCCGCTCCCTTATCTTCTGGAACGATGTAATATATGTATTCACGCTCGTTCGTCACACGATAGTGTAACTACGGTGTATTAACATGGAGTTATCATGCTTGGAAACTAGTTTATACACGCGGGAACAGTGCACGATCTAAATCTTTTTTCAAGAAGGCAACAGCTTTCGAGTGTTGTTCTCTCCTCATTGTTAGTGTTAAATTGTGTGTTCACTCAGTGGTTCACTTGTGGTCGAAGTCATTCGATTGTTTCGTTAAATTAGGTCACACAGGACAGACTTATTCACCATATCGGCAGATAACACTATTGGTCTATTATTATTACGTTACGAGAGGGTGTGTCACTACTTCAAATCGAATCTTAATTCTACATTCTACACCTGGCTGGGATGGTCACCCACTTATACGACTGATTCGAGAAACAAGTGACGTATGCAAATGCTTGGCAAGCCCATATGCGGATAATAGTAACGCCAAGGGCGACAGGAGAAATTGGTGATCATGTTAACATAATTAACAGCACTAGACTGAATGCAAGCGATAACATGCCCATTCTATTCAATGGCGAGCATAATCAAAAAGCGAATGAAATTGAATATCTTTGGTACAAAATTGATTTCGAATTTCTGGATCATTGATGATTGATTTCTGGACTCTCTAACTGAACTGAATAAAATGCAAGTCGAAGTCACATTTGTATCAGAATATCACTGCTTATGAATAGAAGCATTAAGAAAGATCTTATCTGGAATTGATTCCGCTTCGAGGAGTATTGAAAGTTGTTCACATCAGTCGCTGCCAGATTGCTATATGACGCTGCTCCTCCTGAAGAATATTTCCCGGTTACACACAATAGGAGACAAAATAAGCGTTTGCCAAGTCTCTATTACCTTACCAATAACGAATATGCATTTAGCTTCTTGAATTCGTAAGTTCGAAGGAAATTTTGTAGTGAACTCAGTGAAGCACAGCAGCATGTATACATGCAAGAAATACGTATACTGGTCTGGTTAGATGGATTTTGAGTTTATGATTTATGATTTCGTTGATATCGCATTTGTTGTACCCGCTGCTGTCTATTATGTAGGCGAAATTTTACGTAGTCAATGGACTTTCATTGCATTCATCTCCTTTCGCGCTACAGCGGCAGACAAATGGTCGCCGGTTTATGTCGAAAAGCGTTGCACAATTCCTTTTCCTACGATATGTCTGTGTTACATGCCATCAAGATGTAGTTAGCGTAGCAAAAACCGTTTCTTAGCGGCATCACTTGCTGAGACAACCCTGCTCGCAAAGTGATGCTTTGTCTCTCGAAGAAAAGAAGACTTCGGCGTGTTTGCATTGGACAGCCGCGATGGCACCTGCCAAAATGGTATAACTTCAAAAAGGTACTTCTATGGACTTCCCTTAAATCTCAGATGGGGCAATCACTTTCTGCGCCATATATTCCCTTTCATTTCTTTCATCCCTATACTGATGTCGTAAGAAACTCAATGCATATCTAGGTACACGCATTAAATCGGGGGAGAATGCTAAGCATGCTATTCATTCACAGTAAGTTTGATCCTGACTGTGACATAGGCTGGGAGATTCCATAAAGTCTACAAGAACTTAGTCTTCGTACAGCTTGTGAAAAACATTCGTTTTCGAGTATAGTTACGTCAGGTGAATATAACTACTTATACCTAAAATTAGGCTATACCTACAACGGGTGTATTCTATGTATTCACGCTCATTCGTCACGTTTGGTCGGGTAAAGCTGTAGTACAACGAATGAGACTGTTTTTCACGTGTGCATTTACGACTCTGAAAATACGATATATTTAAGAATTAAATAAGTGAGATCTACTGTTACCCTAAGTAATTTCTTGCTGCATGTTTTATATATTCGTAGGAGTAGGTACGGAATATATAAATATACTTTTAAAGTACGTCTAAACCTATTTGGTGGGTACGGAACAACTACGATTCTGTATGTAAGTTTTCATTTTTACACAACACAATAGAAAAACACTGAAAATTTTTCTTAACCAAATATGAAACGAAATAAAAGGCAGTTGTAACAAGCATTTACCTGATTTTGTGTTGTTGATAGCAATGGCCTGGAAGAATTAAAACTGGCCTTTTTTCAAAACGAACGTTCAAGCAACGTTCAAAATAGTATGGTCCCTGAAAGCTGTTATAGCGTTTAGGAAAACATTGTACTGATCCAGACTGTAACGTAGCGAAAAGTCCAATGCCTTTTAGTGGTACTCCCAATACGGTCGTTATAGGGCTGGGCTTATGACTAACACAACAATAAATAGACTTTGGAAATCGCATTTCAGTTTTATTTCAGGCTGGATACGTAGCTTTCCGTTCTCAACAATTAGGGCCTAGAATCCTCAAGGGCCGTGCAATTTGTTGTGACGCCCGGAACTGGGTGAACAGTAACGCCGACGCAGTTCTCGTGGAGGGTCCCTATTAGCGTAAGAAGCAAAGTCCTATGACCGCCAGAAGATCGAAGACCATCGTATAAAAATCCTTTATGTCTGGTAAGGTTTGTCGCAGTCAGCAGCAGCGATAGGTGACTAGTGGCGTCATTGTGTAGGTTCACGAAAATACTTTGGTTCGCAGCCTGATCCATGCAGGACACCGAGTTCTTCATATCGTTAGAGGTTAAATTTTAGGCACTTTAGGGTGCTTAGGTGGCAATTAGTGCAGATAACTATATCTTGGAAAGACCTTGTTTTTTGAGTTGCCAGTCTAGAGATTGACTTATGGAAATTTTGGCCAATGACTGCAGGGCGATATATTAATGCTATCGCTTCGCGCTTACGTAGCTTATAGATATTGCTGCTTCACTCTCTAGGGAAGAGCTTACGCTTGTCCAAGAAGTCCAAAATTTCTTTGTCATCAACAACTGGGGGTATCGTAATATTCAGTTAAATCATTTGCTTACTGGATTTGAAAGAACTTTAATCTCAACTCACATAGTCGCCTTTGTAGACTAAGCACAATAACCATCTTGCAAACTGTTATTAAACCAATAGGAAAATTTTGTCAACTCTTTACGTAAATATTCAGCTTTATTCTCTCTGAGAAATAAACTCACTGTGCACGGCCCATGAAAATCGGTCACAGGAAATGCTGTTTGATGTAAGAACGTACCTTAACGAAATACTGTGGACATGTGATGGACTATTATGGCTCTAGTGTTAAAAACTATTTATGCTGAAGCAAGCTGAGTTTTACTTAATTCCCATTCATACTTTAATGTAGTCAAACAACATAACGAAACAGATGCATAGAATTAACAAAATATGTCGGTTAGCGATTTAGATCACGAAGACTCATGTGCAGTGGGATCTAGTGCTATCTATATGATGTTTCATATCATTGAAATTTCGTTAGCTCCTTACCTAAAATGGACATTGGTGGCAACTAGTTATGTGGTTAAGCGATATCGATAGAGATTAAAGAAACATGTTCGGTTCATAATAGTTTTATGAACACTTTTGTGCTCCATGGCAAACTTAAATGAATTTACCTATTTTTATGTTAAAATATCGAAACGGTCCAGTCAAGTGCCGCGTAGCGCGTACGCACCCGTTTCATTTTCGTCGTAGGCGTTGTCTCCTATAGCAGCAATTGTACCGCAACCAGCAGCAGTTGCGTGATTGTAGAGAACTTCCCAGATGAAACAGCCTGTCATTTTTTAAAACGGTGAATTGCCTGGCAGCATCTGCCGGTGGTGGCTTGAGAAGAAAAATGTGTATGCGCAATACGGGATTACGCGAGAAAGAGAATTGTGAACTATTTGATTGCAGCTATTGACTGGGTGGAGCTATAGGTAGTTATTGTCTGTTTTGAAGACAGTCGCTTTTATAATTCGAGCTTTTTTAAATCTTATTCTCAATAAAAAAACATGAAACGTGAAACGTTTGTTCAATGTAGTTTTCGCTAATTGTAATGTGCGTTGTTTACAAAGTGTTATTACATTGTAGATTTATACCATTTGCACATGAAGAAGCAACTTGTACCCAATTCCCGGGGAAATTCCCTTGGAATCACGGGGGTGACGCGAGAAAGACTTACCCCGGTATACTAAGTACCAGCAGATACTGTCGACGTCTCCATGACCCTCACATTTCTTAACACTGTCGTTCCGTTTGACCTTCGCTCGGGGATATTCATTACAGCACTGATCATAGTAATCCCGGCGTGTCGTCAGATCTATCGAGATGGAGGTTGACCCGCCCTGACGTCCATACAGCCGCTGCCTTCTGGAATGTGGGGTGGACTAAGAAGGGATAAATCTGACGTATTGAAGGAAAACGAACGATATCTTGGTTTAACCGTTGAAGTACCACTAACAAATGAAATGGTTTTGATGATGATGGCGATAACGTTGATCATGTTGACGACGATGCAGGGCTGTGCGGCGGTTGCCAGGGTCGTGGGGAAGGTAGTGCTGCCGAAGCCGCTGTCTTGCACTACACCCGCGAACACGCATACACACTCACACACACAGACAGGCGAGCGCATACACCCACCGCAAGCATAAATACACGGCAGCGTTCGCCTGTCGGACATCATAGCAGCTGACAAAGCCACAACCGAAGTTGCTCCACAGACTACGAAGGAAAACTTAATCGACTAGAATTTAGACCTCAGAGCCTAGCAGACACCGATATGTACAAGGTAGACGGAGAGACGGAGCTACGATATGATTCGATACACTTTATTGCATGTGTATTGCTAGATGTGGTGTTGCTGCATATTTTCTCTTGGGCGACGATTTTTACGACGTGTGGCTCTATGTGTGTGTGTGTGTGTGTGTGTGTGTGTTTGTGTGTGTGTAGTGATAGGAATTTAGAGAAAGCGCTACGTTACGGAGGATGGAAACGAGTGGCAGTGTGAAATGGAAGGTTCAACTGTGTTTGAAATAATCCAGTAATGAAACTGAGCTGAGCTAACGAAGCTTAAAGGCCACCAATATTAGCTTTGTGCCTATTGCACTCGTAGATGGATGATCCAATGATAAGATTTTCGAGCTGGCTGCTAATGTTGTGGATTGTGTAGCTGTTCTCAACAATTATTGCTTGTATTAAAGATTTATTTAAGAGCTTTAGTTGTCAGGTAAGTTAAGAAAAGCTTTAAAATACAACATGCGGATAATAAATAACGAAAAAAATTATGTCTATCTTTTCGAGAACCTAGGTCACAGCCATGCGTATCGTTTTTTTCAAAAATCGGGAATTATTTAATCTTGTGCGCTAAAACTTAGAATTTGTGTTTTGAGTTTTCAGATTGTTGAGCAAACACGCCAATCTAACAACAAGCAACGTTTATGCTAAAGGAAATCATGTGCTCTAACTAGAATATGTCAAAACCCACCCGTCCTTATCCTACTGGTCCCACATGGTCTTTGTCACCAACGCCTTACTTGTTTGAAGCGCTAGAAGTAGTAACACGGGGCAGTTCTGGCCCAGTTTTTAACGATAGTAATCGTACAAGTAGCAGTTCAGCTGGAAGTGAAGACGCCAAAACAACCAAAATAAATTAGATTAAACGTGTTAGAGCCAAAGTGAATGTTCAGACTAAAACGATTGCCTGGCTAATGGACTCGCGAATAGGATTATTTCAATCTCAATTTTGTAGCTGTTTTTCCTTTCTCTTCTCAGTTTATTCTGTACACTCTTACGCTATTCTATTCTTTACAGGTTGCCGTAATTGCCTCCGTCGCGGTTGTTGGCTGGGCGTTGCCACACGCCTATGGGCCAGGTGTTGCTCCTTTGGCGTACGCCGCCGCCGCGCCCGTCGTAGCCAAGATTGCTGAGCCCGTCTATCCTCCGCAGCCGTACTCGTTTGGTTACGAGACTGTTGACGAATACGGGACGAAGAGTGCGCGCCACGAGGAGTCTGACGGCCACAACAATAAGAAGGGCTCGTATTCGTTCACTGACGCGCATGGAATCTCGCGTCGCGTTGACTATGTCGCCGACGCGGCCGGCTTCCGCGCGACCGTCAACACGAACGAGCCGGGAACTGCGCCCTCGGCACCGGCTGCTGTTTTGTTCAACGCACCGGCGCCACTCAAAAAAGTTGCGGTGGCGGCCGCCGCCCCCATCGCCGCTTACGCCCACGCTCCTGCCTATGGACACCATTACTAGTTGGCGGAATCGGGATGGATAGAATCGTAAATTCATGTAGGTCCAGATGGGTCTATATGCTCCTCATTGCTCGTTTCAGCTCGAAACTATAGCCTTTAACCTTAGCTTCTCCAACCTACGACTAGGAGAGATTCCCGAGTCAAGAAACCACATCAGTCGGCGCTGACTATGCGAGAAAAAACTCAATGCATAAAAGTAATAACATGATTTGCGTAGCATGCCATTTCCACGGAGCTCCAAAGTAGTTTAGTCTAACGATGAACCAATAATTCGTTGGAATACATGTACTTCATAGCTTGCAGACAGCTACATCTATGAAATGTCCTTAGTCAACAGTCATCACAATGCCTTTGGGCTTATACTAAGTACCTAGATATTTTTCTGCCATCACCAAAAAGAAATAATACATAGCCTAATTTTTGGACACAAGATAAGACCGTTTCTATAGAAACCAAAGCTATTCTGGAACTGAACAGTTCCTCCATCTCGATATAGATATATAAACTGCGTCACACCTTGTACATTTGTTATTGTATACTAAACATTATAAGGAATGGACGCTGATCGAATAAAGTTGTCGCAAGATAAATTTAAGTATTTCCGTAATATTTCGACTTATTTAAATTGTAGTAGACCTCGGGCACCAAATCGAAGAGCACCGCTCGTTAATCGTTGTAAATCTTCCCTATGACTATAATAAACATTTATCTAGATGTCTAAATATTTAGCTGTGCTTTATATTTGTCTGTGTTAATCATTACTTCAAGCTTTTGACATCTATGGAAACAATATGTGGTCGCCCTTTTTCTAATCTGACGTTTCGTAACATATTGGAACCGAAATTAGTCATGTTGTAGGACTGGGAAGAAGTTGAGTCGCTTTTTGAGGAACACAACTACACCGTCATTTAATTAGCTCTGCTGCGTGAAAAAATCAAACAGACGTGAATTCTCACAATCAATCTCATAACAAGGTAAACGCTTTTGAATTACAATTTATTCTGTTTGCATCCTCCAACAAGTCCAACAATTTTTTTACGTGTAAGCGATATCTACCGAGCTTTTCCCCGCAACATATACACTTATCTCAGAGTAGATAAGAAACGGCTGCTGTATTCAACTGTTTCCTGGAATGTATAAGATTTTCATTTAAAGCTAGCAAATAGTAAGTTGTGTGAACCAAAAATGTTTGCTTCTCGCAAAACTAGTGGATTTCAACGAGAAGTACCCAGGGACAAAGCAAAATCGCGGTTTCGGTAGAGCTTCATCCGGTGGATCTGCAATTAATCGTTAAGATCTTCCGATCACAATGAGTTGGCTGGTGCATTCTATTATGTTTTCTGTTACGTTATCCATTACCCCAACTTAGTTTCGATTATTTCATGGAAGTACGACACAACATTTTATACAATAATCCTCTTTTTCATACATTTATTATTTCAACGTTCATTATTAATATCATAATCTCCTGCCATTATAATCGTTATAATCATCACTATTATTACTTTTGTACCTACATTATATTTACCTAATCGTTCATTACAATCACCATCCTTGTCTTCGCCGTTTCTGCATTGTTACCGTAATTGTCATGGCTGTTCATTCGATTATGTCATAGTTTTTTAGCATCAGAATGTACATGGTAAATGTCAACAGGACTATACAGAGAAGATTAGTGAGGAGGGAGATAACTACTACTAATCTAATTCGATTCGAATATTTGTAAATTATCATTATATTCATGGTATGTGTATACTCAATTCTGAAGACCTTATATATATATGTGTAATTTTCTCCATGCATATAATTGACACAAGGGTTTAACCACGCTTCATCTTACACGCTATTCTGCGCTAATGTATTAATTTAGTTGTAATTATTACTTTCGCATTTTACCAAAACCAGCTTTTTTCTTAGCTCTTTGCCATTGCGCAACTAAGCATATTGTTGTCGCATTTTAACTTTCTAATCGACGACCACTATAGAAATTAAGCACTATAGTTCGATTAATAACGCACCATAACAATATCGAATTTAACACACGTCTCTTGTGGGAGACTATGGCCGCATCATCCGTCCATTCAAAGAATTTTTTTGCTTTCTGTTCCTTTCTCTCTCCCTCTCTCTCCTTTCCTTTTTAGCTTCTGTTAACCTACACAATAAGAATCTTGTAGATTACATAATATATATATATATTCGAATTGAGTCAATATGTGTATAGTCAATATGTAGATACCGATATTTATCATCTATCTAAGTGTACTCTCGGATTGCGCCGCCTGTCGGTTATTGAGTGGCAACTCAACAGGTGCAGCTTTCGCGATTTAAAAGTGATTGTGTCATCGCAGTCTCGTCTTGAGTGGCCAGCAATCGGCATTTACAAAAGACGAAAAGAAAAACGTAAAGTACAACAACGTCAAAACTACGCAGGGTCACGTTATGTTGTATTCATCACTTTGTCGAAATCGAGAAATCTAGCGTCTGTATCTGTTCAGCTAACTTATTGTCTTGTCTATTAGACTTCAAGTTTTCGTGATCGAACATTAATATCATACACGGATGGGTCGCAGTACCATTTGGCTGAATTTAATGACCAGTATACAGTTGAAAGAGAAAACGAAAAGCTGCGATTCCCGATTCCGACGATAAAGTGCAACATACTGCACAGCATGTCTACTGCATTAGTTATTCCATTATATCATTGCGGCAAATAAGGAAAGGGACATACAGTGATTGGTGTCACTCACAAGGTGTTATGTTATGTCAATAAATTTCTAGTTTACTATTATACAACATTGACCCCATTACACTTAGCATGCAGGAAAGCATGAGCCCATTCTATATATTGATATCTCATTTATGCATTTATATGTAGTTTCGGCTTTTTAATGTATACCTTATTCATACACAGACAAGTATTTGTCTTCTTATACATATCACCTCTTATCGTGTTATACTTCGAGCTAGGTTTATATAGGTCAAGACAAACGCCGCGCTCCGAAGCAGCTGACTGCAAGCCAATAATCAAGAACTATTATCTTATTAGACTTTAGGAGAAAATTGCGAGGTTCACTACTTCATATTCGCAATGGTACGCATATCGAGTCGAATATTATAAAACAAATTTGAAATCCCTGGAGAATAGTTCTTTTCCTTTACTTGGCTCTGTTCATTTTATAAATAGTACCCTTATTTCTGTTCACCCGTTTCTGTACTATATCGGTTTCTCTCTTGTGAATTACTGTTGCTCACGATGTGCTTTCGTTACGTTGATTGCACTTGCGTATGACCAAGAAGTTAAATATTTTGGACCATAGATTCCTGTTTCAAGTGGTTTTGTCAGTTCATTCCGTCATTCTAGTCGGCTATGATTCGTATTACCGTTGGTGCTATTTTTCGTGGTCGTTGTCGTGTGTATGGGGATGTTTAGCGATCATCAATATTGCTTTGTTTCAAGTACGGGAAACATTTCAACGGCCGTCTTTGAGTCGAGCAAGCGGCATTGTCAATCGGACGACGACCACACAGCTCGTTCGTTAGCCTGAGTCCATGAATCCCGCCTTCTCACGGTTTGGTATTGCTGAGAACACTTTGACCGGTCCGTGCCACTTCTATCGCTTCGTCGCGTGTCTGACGTGCACAGATCAAGCTGTGTTCGTCTCTATATCGTGTTGTACGCGCAGACCGCCGTCTCTCGTATCCGCGACACGAACGCACAGTCGGCAATAAAGTTTGAGACGGGGACAGATCAAACGAAATATATGTATAGTCATGATGATACGCGGAGAGAAGTACGCTAAATTACAACATCAACAACAACCCACACCTGTTTATTGAATATGGCTCGATGGTTGCTTAGTCCCACGTAGTTTGTTAACACTCCGTCAGCGAGTTTACGAATAGATAAGAACGCCACTGAACAGTGGTGACGGCAATTACAATTGTAGGTGTGGAGCAGTGAGGGTATATCATCGGCGAAAAGGTCTATGGCTGCTCCAATTGTGTTTGCTACGTCAATGCTGTATATTTTTGTTTCTCGTTTTATTGCATTATATAATTTTTCTTTTTGTTACTTACATGCAATACATTTGTTAATTTTTACCACGTCTTATCGTCGGGAACATTTATTGTGTTGGAAAACTTAACAAAAACAACAGTCGTAACACACGCTTTAGTGATATTGGATCTACTGTAGAGAACTGCAAAGAAATTTATCAGTATGGTGGCGTGTACAGTGTGCATATTTTTAAAGATGTTTGTGAGACTCAAGTATATTGAGTCAACGTTAGCAGGAACTCACTCAGAACGATTTTCTTTATGATCCACTTCCAATTATGAAACGGATTATTGTTGTAGTACCGTTACCTAGTAACCGAGCATACGCTGTACCCATATCATGCATCCAATGGTGCCGGCTTTCCTTAAATCAGTTTGTCAAGCGGGAAAGCTAGGAGGCAAACGCTCCTCGATAAATAAAATTTTGACAAATGTTTTCCTTAGTAGCGTGATGCATCTAGAATTTTTAATAAAATAAAAAATGTCGTGAAATGAATAGTTCTTACATGGTGCTACTTCTGTTGTTTCTGCTAAATCCATCGAGACGAAAGTATTCGAATAAGCATTTGGCAAGTTAGATGACGAATGCCGCTATATGGAGAACGACGTTTGAAGTCAAAGCTTCGCTTCAGCAATTCTCTACATCTTTAGTCAGTAGTATATAATGATTTGTATGAGTATGTATATTTATCTCACCAGTGTCTGAACAGGCTAAAGTCGGGCCAGATGCGAATTTGACGTCATGTTGTAAGAACGGGCCTACGCTGACAAATGTCAATAAATAGAACGAGAACAAACTGATATAGCGCAGGTGCTTCACTCGTTTCAAGAATGTTCATTCCTTTCTTCATTGGTTATATTTACTATAGGGACTGAAACTAAAAATCGTTTTCACACTGTTAGAGTTTCAAGAGGAAAATATTAACCTGTGTAGCTAGAAAATTTTACAAATACATTTAATTAAGGAGAGGGTAAAGACCGAATAAGTTCTAGAATTTAGTTTGATTTGGAGAAGTCTATAAGGGTGTGCGGAGATCTCGGTTGGCCACTGAAAGGAAAATAACCAAGTATGGCAGTGGTTCTTGCGGCTCAAAAGCACTTTTGGGGCTGCTTTTCAATAAAACGAGGCACTTTTTAGAAACTCTTAAATTGAATGTTCATCTAACTAACAATGGTAATTACTAAAATGTAATCATGTTATCGCTATGAGTCAGCGTGATGAAAAGAACACCACTTTTGGTTTCGAACGTTTGAAATTTTTCAAACGTATTATTATAGTATGTTATCCAAAAATTAGGTAGATGCAAAGGTTGATATGTTCAATTTGTTAAGAGATAAGCGTATACCGTGACAATATAACACATTAATAGCGCCACTTCCAAGTTCGGTGACATAATTGGGGTTAGTATAGATAGATGTTCTGAGTGCCTTTTGTCTCTTCATTGGCTTTGCTCATTTGTAAGGTATTTTGAGCATCTGCATCATAGGCTTGTTGAAAGTGAATTTGAAGTGACCCGACTGTAAAAAGCACGGCTAGCAACGGTAAAACACGAAGCTGTCAGAGGTTTTCTCTTTAGACTTTTAAGAAAAAATCTTACTTAATGTACTCTTATTGTACTAAAGGGGACAATAGGCATTAGGGGTTCTTTTAAGCTATAGCCTTCAGTATAATACAAGTATGATATTTGATATTTCCCGTTTCACCATCTAGGCAGTCGTGTCTCCGTTACAGCAAATTCAATTCACAATGTTATTTTTGAAATACCTGATTTGCTTTTTTATAGTTCACAAACACTTCTTGGTTGTATAGTGAGATTTAGGCAAACTGATATAATGAAGTATATAAATTGTAGGTGTAAAATTAATGCTACCTTTATTGTGGATTATCTCAGCTGGTCGGCTTGATGGCTGTCCAATAAAAAAATTCAACAGATGAAGCCTTACTATCGTTTCCTGTTAATTCAATCACGGTGGACTATAAATAATTTGTTACATCGCTCGATGTTTTAGTACCGTTGTTATTTATTAGTGAACGTCGTTGCTAGCTGGCTTTATATAACAAAGAAACTACGTCACTTATATATATATATATATATATATATATATATAT